>CAUYPK010033173.1:0-12234 GCA_963574355.1 Loris lydekkerianus
ACGGTGACTGGGAAAATGCCAGGAAGGCTATGTTGAATATTGGGATGAAAATGTGTCAAATGGTTTATGAAGCTAGTGTATGATGCCCCATGATCATATCAATGTACACAGCTATGATTTAATAAATAAAAAAAATAAATAAATTTAAAAAAAAAAAAAAAAAAAAAAAAAAAAATGATCCTCCTACCTCGGCTCCCTAGTAGTTGGGACTATAGGCATCTGCCACTTAGCCCAGCTAAATTTTCCATTTTTAGTTGAGACTGGTTTTCACTCTTGCTCAGGCTGATCTCCAATTCCGGAGCTCAGAGGACTCTCCTACCTCAACTTCCGGAAGCGCTAAGAGTCAGGAGTGAGCCACTGTGTCTGACTAGATTGTATTTTTTCCTATTCAGTGTCATAGATAATTTCTAAGAGAATTTGTTTCCTAAATCCTTGGTCTGAATAGTATGCTACCTCCTAAATTACAACCAATAGGAAAAGTACATTGTTTTTCCCCTTCATATCTCGACCTCATCCCTTCTGAGAGAAAGAGAATTTGGTTCCCTAAAACGATGCAAGACTGACTTCTCACAAGAAAGGTATGTAGGATACGTGTGCTTAGGGATGTGGCCGGGGGAAGGCACTGGGGGAGTGTTCTGGAGAGGTTCAAGGAAAGTGTTATCTGAACATGTTACTGAAATAAAAAGGAGAACATGAAAATGAATAATTATATTTTTTAATTTTCTTGAAATAAATCTTAGGTAATTATTTTAGAAAAGTGAAATATTTAGAGTTTGGGGGAAATGGTGGAATCTTCCCTTATTAAGATCAAATGTTGCACCGAGGGAGACATAGATGTCATAAAGGGGAACATTCCATAGATGGTATTAAAGCAAGCCGTGAGTGAAGAACTGAGAGATTAGCCCACTTAAAAAAAAAACAAAAAAACAAGTAGGGCACTTGGAAATAGAACATGCCATAAACTGAGGGCGAGGCCTCTTGCTGCTCATAGCAAGACTCATTGTGGAGGCCCATACACATAGTGAAACTTTTAATGCTTTATCTCACCACATGCCTGCATTTTTTTCAAAGACATTTTCTTTTCTTTTGTTTTGTTTTCTTTTCTTTTCTTTTTTTTTTTTTGAGACAGAATCTACTCTGTCACCCTGGGGATAGTGCTGTGGTGCCATAGCTTACAGCAATCTCAAACTCTTGATCTTAAGAATTCTTTTGTCCCAGCATCCTAAATAGCTGGGGCTATAGACACCCACCATAATACCCTACTATTTTTTCTTTTTTACTAGAGAGGGGGTGTCACTCTTGCTCAGATAGGTCTCGAACTCCTGAGTGCTAGGATTATAGGTGTGAGCCATCATGCTTGGCCCAAAGCCATTTTCTTATACTTCATTGCATATACACCAAATAGAATGATGCTTAGCACTTAGTTGGTAGTAAATTAATACTTGTTCAGTGAGAAAGTAAACAAATGAATAAATGAATAAAATAATGTGAGAACTATAATATTTAATCCTGGCACTGCTCTAAGAGCTTCACAGAACAAGAAAAGCAAAATATTACTGTCTCCATAACAATAAGTTTCAATATGTTTAATAAATAATTTTTATCAGGTACTACAATGGATATACAACTAATATTATTTATAATCTTCATAGTCATTTATTAAAGTGATTATTGTTATTCTCTTACAGATGAGATCCTCTTTTTACAGATCTATTTGATTTTGCCTATGACGACTTTGAACACTCACTCTAGAGAATATCTCTAAGTTCAGTGTCACTTTTATCACACTCCTGCTTTTATCCATGGAGAGACCATAGAAGTATATCTTTTGCCTAATGGCCTTCACAACTTTTAAGACTGCTATATTTTCACATATAATAATACAAATGTATGGATTCAAAGAAATATATCAACATTTTCAAAAGATAGAAACTCTTCTGCATTAAATTACTTCCCATGAGAGGACGCTCTAAGGAAATGTATACTCATGTCCATAATTACATCTGTGAATCTATCTAGAGATATATAGATGATTAAATAAATCTCTTATAAATACATTTATAACCAGTAGAACTTTTAAACATAAACCAATTCTCATTCACCAATCCTGGGTAAACTAGCCCCCGCATTTGGGAAATATTAAGATGATTTTTTTCCTGTTCATATTCCATTAGCCCAGGTCAGAGGATTATTTCATAAAGTGAAGACTAAGGACCTCTGGAGTCTCATTCAGCCTTTTATCCAGAGTGTCAGTAACAAATTCAGAGAGATAATAGATATTTCATAGATGTTCCACAGAGAGAGAGAAAAATACGTGATTTTTAGAGGAAGTGAAAGAATTGGCATTGAAAAGCTATGATTTATAAATATATATTTATAATTCTTAAATGTGGAGTAATTTTAAAAATAAATTATGGCAAGTGTATACCTTGCCTCAATTGAACTTTATTATTTAGCTATAGTATCTCCCCTTCATATTATCCCCATGCAAAATATTTTCCCACTGACTCAATTTTTAAAAGCTATCCCCCAATTCTGGAGTACATTGCATTACAGAGATGTGTGATAGAATTTGTGCTGGTATTGAATCTTGTGGACTAAGACCAGACATATGCATGCAGGAATACTTGAGGTCTGGGGTCCCAGTTACTAACTCTTAGAAAAGCTTATAGGTAGTGCAGAGCACAAGGCCAGGAGTCATCGCTTCAGACACAGTCTGTCTTCTAGAGTCTTTCATTTTAATGTTGGCAACAGGAGATATGGTGTTTCTTTCTTAGCTTGTCTTTGCACCTTTAGCTTCTCCCATTGAGATATGTTATACTGCATGTCTGTGTCTATGAAATATGTTCAATAAAAGTATCTGACACATAGTCCTATGAAGATTAAATTAACTTTGTAGTTGTATTAATAATGCACATAGGCGTTGCCATACAAGTGTACGCTGCTCTTCCTCTTCTCCCTCTCCCCCTAGATCTTTCTCTTTCTTCTCTCTCACATTGCCTTTAAAAGTCATCTCCAGAAAGGTTTCCTGCTCATTTTTGTATCAGTTTTTACAGTATTTGAAAGCAGGTTTATTCTACATCTTTGTAGTGCTTATTAAACAGGGAGCACAGGTTAGGTATATATGGTAATTATATCATAATCACAAGTCTTGTTGCTAAAAGGAAATAATGTATCACGATTTAAACTGTACTAGCAATTAGCAAACGTTTTCTTCATATGGCTGCAACTGAGATCTGAATAATGGAATCAAAAATCTATTCTAGTATATTTCAAACTGCGAAATGGAAATCATAGCATAAACTAATGTCTTTTCAAAATAAGTTGTAAAAAAATTATGAAAGAGCATTATCACTGCTACTATCAAAAAAAAAAAAAAAAAAAAAAAGACATGAATGATCCTATGCTGCTGTTTGTGGTATTATACTTTTATCTTTTTTTGGTATTAATTCAGTCTTTTTGTTTTAATTGGATAATGAATACTTCGAAGGTTCCTAAGTCTGTCTTCCTTCTAATACAAGTTTACAAATTCTCCCCAGCTATTTGCATAGATGGAATACTTTAGACAATTTAACAGGATGATTCCAGAACGTGCTAGAGAATGTAAATATTTGAGGAAAATAAATAGTAACCTGAAGCAAACTACTTGGGGGGCCTATATTAATGTGGATAATTCTTCCCCTTTTTCTTTTAAATTTTCTTGAATATTTATGCCTTGTGCTTCTGGCTAAGGATGGCGGTTGAATAGCCAAAATTCTATAAGAGAAATTACTTCTGTGGTTTTTTTCTGGCTCCTGTAACAGCAATAAATTCAGGGATAGTAGATGTATTAAGATAGCATATTTTCATTAGATTTCTAACCCAATTGTGGATCCATGTGGTTCAGATAAAATGCATTCATGTATATAGATCTGAAATGTTCATGGTAACCAAACTGAACTCCAGTGCCCAAGAGCATTATTCATCATGAGAATGAGTTACACTCAAGCCTAGAAAAACAGAACCTAGCTTTTAATTTAGGTGGAAGGGTTTGGGAGCTCTTTTTAGACTGTGTAGGGCTAACCTGAGCCAGGACATGCTCTGTCGTCTTCCATCTTTGCTTTGCTCGGCAGTAGAAATTAGGTGCCCAGCCACTGTCTCCTCATAAGTTATCCTGGGTCACAGTATCTCATGTTGAATAGTTTATTCCCACATTATAATGAGTTGAAGATGTCCAAACGTCTGTCCCTATTTTCTGAGCCAGGTTTCTTGTGGAGCCTCTATTTCGAGTTTTTCTGCCAGTCATCAGCCTGCTTACCCATCTCCTTGGCAAAATTCTAAAGCTCTACCAATAGGGCCCACTTCCCACCCCACAGTTTCTCACTTCAAAGATGAAGGCTTCTACTTCAATTTCATTTTGGAGTTTTCAAAACTTTAACTGGAGCTTAGAAAGTCAAGAAACTCTCAAGGGATGTGGGCCCATAAACAGCAAAGTTGAGTTTGCAATCACATCTAAACACATTCATTTGATTCCAAAGCTCATGCACATTCTCTAGGTTATTATACTTTAGTTTTAGCAAAATACAAAGAGAAAAAGCTCTGAGCTTGTTTCCAGAATGAATCCCAGAACCCAGGAAATGGCCCATTGACACCTGAATCCATTGTAACTGCATTCTGCTTTTTTCTTTGGGTATTTTAGAACAATAATACTCCACTAACAGGTTTTTTGAGTGAACCAGAACTAAATATTTCTATTCTGCCATGTCCACCATGACTATTTGAATATCTTTCTTGTATTCCTGCCTGCACCAGTGAGTTCACCCTAGTAGACTCATCTAGCAAGAGTTCTCATGCCTGCCACCTCCTCCCATGCTCCCTAGCTCAATCACTTTGCCTCCTATAAGCAAACAATTTTGTTTAAAGACTAAAATATATTTAAAAACACAGGAGATAGAACTGGCATGCAAGCTATTCATAATAAACACCGAGTAAAACTTCTGAAAAATCATTAGCATCACGGCATAAAGGATTTTTCTTGACTGCGAGGCTAAATATTCTTAATTAAATTTAATAAGAAATGAGGGTCCACTGACTTTTGAATAGTTTAAGGGGGTTTCATAAAATTTTTTCGAATGGTTTCACAATAGAAAGAACAAGAGGCTGTTTCAGCAATGCAGAGACTAGATGAGGATGGGCATGAGAGGGTGACTATGAAGGTTTAGAGGTTTTTGTGTGGATCTGCAACTGTGCAATATGAAATAATTATCCTTTGGCAAACTTGGGGAATTTATATCTTGAGTTAACAAGAATGTGAAAAAGACAGACTTATGAGTCATCTAGGAAGAAAGAGGTACTACATAAAATTGCAATGAAATGGAAGGCCAAAGACAACTCAAAAAAATTAAAAACATAATTGAAAAGAAATGTGAGGTGCCAACTGGCACGTGAAGGAAAGGAAATTGCTTTAGCTGGTGAGTAAGGAAATAGAAATGATGAATTAGCTGAGGTTTGGTCACCACAGGCCTTGCTAGAGCATTTCAAGCATGTTGTGAATATCATACATGAGCGTTTACTGAGAATATTCACAAGCTTAAATATAAAGACGACCTAATACTTGGTGTGTCTATAAGATGACAGTTATAGAGTATCAGGACTATAGAAATAATAGAGGCTATAAGTAAAATAGAGTCAAATTTTATTGAGCCATTTCATATTCCCTGATTTTATTTTCAATATATCAGGTAAAATATGCCTGTTCAATAAATTTAACTCAATGTAGCAAAGGTACACACATGATGTCATCTTTTGAAATACTCAGACATTATTAAGTTTATAGGTAGAGCATCCAAAATCTTGAAACATGAAATTTTAAATGTACCAAATTCAAAAGTTTTTGAGTATCAGGGTTCTGCTCAAAGGTAGTGTTCAGTGAAGCATTTCAAATTTTCAGATTTAGAATGCTCAGCCATTAATGTAAGTATTCCAGAATCTGAAATTATTAACACTTCTGGGCCCGAGCATTTCAGATAAGAAATACTTAGCTTGTTTTGTCGAAATAATAGGTTTTCTTGACTCTCTCATGCTTATCCATCCTTTTACGGGTGCATATGCATGCATGCTCAATTATCAACTATTTAATAATTTTTTTTTTTAAATTCCCAGAACCCAATATTTTTGCCTGATACTGAATAAATACATCAGTCCTTAGTATTCACCTTACTTCTTTACCTTATGATAAAAAGCATAAATATGATTTGTAAAACATTTTATATGCATTTAAAATATGTATTTTCCATAAATATCTCTCGATACATAGACCTATATTTAAAATATCTGTGCTTTTGGCTTGGAGCCCATAGCTCAGTGGGTGGGGCACTGGCCACATACACTGGGGCTAGTGGGTTTGAATCCAGCCAGGGCCTGCTAAAACAACGACGACAGCTACCACCACCACAACAAAAAGATAGCTGAGCATTGTGGGGCGTGCCTATAGTCCCAACTACTTGGGCGGCTGAGGCCAGAGAATTGCTTAAGTCCAAGTTTGAGGTTGCTGTGAGCTCTGATGCCATGAGAACTCTACCGAGGGTGACAAAGTGAGACTCTCTCTCAAAAAAAAAAAAAAAAGTGCTTTTATTTGAATAAAAACAAAGATATGTATAATGTCACATTTGACAAGATGATCTTTAATTTTGTGACTGTCTGTATAAAGTAGTTTGAAAGACAGCTAAAATAATAGTGATTCAATGTTCATTTAAATCTCTAAAATATTTAAAACCCCCAAATATTCTTTAACACATATATATGCAAACACAAGGATTAGTTAACCAAAGTAAATCAATATTGATTTTTACACGTAACTTTAAAATTCAAGTTGTAATTTTAAAGTAAACTTTTTTCTGTCTTCTAAATCATTATAAAGGCTTTTTCATATTTCCCATGATTTGTGTGTTAATTTCTATTTTTGTTTATAATCTGTTTGATTCCTTTATAGAAATAAATATTCAGTGTTTCATTGAATTACATTAGAGAAGCTGTGAAAATAGAATTGATGGCTGTGTAACTATTTTCCTTTATTTCTAACTTCTAAATTTTATTGAAGAGAAAAATTCCATTAAGTAAACATAAGCCTCCCCTTTGATTGTAGTGGGGTTCTAATTTGCCATAATAATTTATAATGGATACTGGGTCTTTTTCTATGGCCATGGTGATTTTTCTATGACGTGGAAGAGGCACCAAACTGAGTGAAACATAGTTCTTCCCTGGGTTACAGCTGTATGTTTGTGCACACATGGACAATGAGACAGAGAAAGAACTCTGCTTCCCCTCCTTTTCCCTCTGGAGTCCGAGGACAGAAGGAGGTTAATTGGGACACTTTCTTTCTCTCCGCCAGTCTGCAGTAAAGAAGAGTGAAGCCTGCACAGGCCCCGGTGAAAATGAGAGAGGAAGCCTACAGGTGACCAGGGAAATATTGGAGGGCCTACCTCAGTAAAGCCTGAGGCAAATTCTATCCTTCTTCATCCACGTGTTTTACCTTTTTCCTTAGGAAAAGTTGAGGTGGCCTTATGAAACTCTCATCCACAAAGTCTGCTTTACTTTCTCAAGCAAGAAAGGAACTCATTCTCAGAGTTAGAACAACTCACAGTTCTGTACTATTCCAGCCTTTGTTTCCTCCCTTGATGGAATGTCAGAATGGAAGCAAGAGGGTTATTATTACAGCTTAACCTAAATATGTTCTGATTTACTTTACAGAAAATCATTTGCAAACTTTGCTTTTTTAACAAATATCAAATTACTTGAAATTTACCTCCCAACTGATCACGACCCACCAGTGAATCCACACCACCCTTGAGAATTGCAATTCCAGCTCATGGCAAATGAATGGTTCTAATTTGCCTCTCACATACTCAGCTGATCAATGAGCAATCTCATAGTGACTCCTCTTGCTAGCAAAATGGTCCTTACTGTGAAATTAGAAGACAGAAGACAACTTTTACTGTTGTCATTATTCCTTCCTTCACTTCTTTCCTTTCTTCCATCCATCCATCCATCTCTCTCTCTCTCTTTTTCCTTCTTTCTCTTTCTGAAATTGATTCTTCTTTCTCCTGACATCCTTCCTGGATCAATGTATAGCCTAAATTCGTTAACAAGTAAATTTTGTTCTATTTATATCTCTCACACATACTGGATTATTTGGCCTGAATTTATTGGGTAGAATTTTTTTCCTATTTGTATCTCTTTTATATACTGAATTATTTACAAATCTTTATCATCCTGCAGAATCAGAACACACTGTTTACAGAATAGCTGATGTGGTTTAATTGTTGGAGGTAAAATACTAATTGTTTGGTGAATTTTTAAATTAATGTACCAAAACCTATGAAAAGTGAAACATGCCTTTGGAGTAGTTGAATCTTGTATGTACTGCCCATGTCGGTAATCCATATAAACCCTGTCAAAACTGGGACACGTGAATTGATGAAGATGGGAATTATGTAAGGTTAGCTTTTTAGCATCACTGAAATTTTAGATCTTACAGGGACCTAAGAGATAATGTAGTCAAACTCTCCAATTTTAACGATAATTGAATTTAAATCAAGAAAGGGTAGGGGAATTACACAAGATAAAACAGCTAATTGATGGCAGAGCACAGATTAAAATCGGGGTCACCTGTCTTACAAGTCAAACATCTTGCTTGCAACATGTCCTGTGTTAGTTTAATTTTAAGAAGATAAACACTGCTATATTATTATTACTATTTAGGTTTGTACAAGCAACTATGCATTTTCTAAAAACAAAATTGTTGTTTCATATTTCATTGCTGTTAACCTCTGTAGCATAAATTACTTTTGGTTAAAATATTTCATTTAATGTCTTTGGGCCTATGCACATTATGAATGTTTGTTATATATATATATATGCACGCACACACACACACACACACATACACACACTATACTAATCATTTTGTAACCGAAAGTAACCTTTAAAGAAGTATAATTTAAATTGTGAAGATAAAAATAAAGCATTTTCTTTATAATGAAATTGTATTTCAAACAAAGACATTTTTCTCTTCTACAAAACTTGTTAAGCAACTGCAATTTAAAGCAGGGATATTTCAATGGAGAATGTGATTTGCTATCCCCCTGAGGTAAGATCAGTTTTCAAAGGATTAAGCTTGGAAATCTTCTCAAATGATTTACCTGCTTGTCTGGTTGGCCTTGAATGCTGGAGTGGCACTAAGCCTTGTTTTATTTTTCAGCCTGGGTGGGCTTAATTCTGTGAACCAGGTAGAAAAAATTTTGTAACGTATTTTCCTTTAAAAATTTGCTTTTGGCATGATGGAAAATAAAAACTGAAACACCTGTGTGTCGAGTACAAACATCTGTAAGTCTTGCGTGATATTTTAGCACATACCACTTTGCAGACCTTTATTCGACCTGCTATGCAGGAGAATACAAGTGAAGTGGGTAAATCAAGAGATGATGACAAAATCGTGGGGAAAAAAATCTCTCTTTAGTTGCTCCTAGCAAGTTCAAATAGCTCTGCTGTATTGTTTTTCAGTTTATTTATTTTTTGTAGTGTTATAATCTTTATAAAATAATAAGACCACTGATATACAATGTTGAATAATGCAAACAAAGCTATTTATTACATTCATTATTTTATTATTACATTATTGTTGAATAATGCAAACAAAGCTATTTATCTACAAAAGGTTTATAGAAAGAACTGTTAAACAATAATGGAATGGCTGAATTAATTATAGTACATCTACTGTGTCTAATGTCATGTACCTTTTATTTTATTTCTTTCTTTTGTATTGTTGGGGATTCATTGAGGGTACAAGAAACCAGGTTACACTGATTGCACTTGTTAGGTAAAGTCCCTCTTACAATCCTGTCTTGCCAAAAGGTGTGGCACACACCAAGACCCCACCCCCCTCCTTCCCTCTCTCTGCTCTTCCTTTCCTCACCCCTCCCTCCTTCTCATGTAGCTTGTATTTTTTTTTTAATTTCAGATTAATATGAGAGCATGAATAATTAGATTATACTGTTTGCCTTTGTTAGGGGAAGTTAAAGCTGTAGCTGGGCCCTTCACCCAGGGAGGTGCTATATACCTTCACATTGTGCCTATTAGATTAGAGCTCACCCAGCCTACTTCCACTCCCTCTCCTTTTCTGCATCCCTCCTTCCCCCACTTTAATTCATGCTTTCATCTCACAAGAGGCTGTAGTTGTCTGCTGGTTTCATATTAGTATTGCATACATTGGATATTTGCTTTTCTATTCTTGTGATACATTAATAAGAAGAATGTTCTCCAACTCCATCAGGGTTAATACAAAAAGATGTGAAGTCTCCATTTTTTAAAATCTCTGAATAGTATCCCATGGTATATATACCCTGCAGTTTATTAATCCATTCATGAGTCAACGGGCACTTGGGTTGCTTCTACGTCTTGGTGATTGTGAACTGAGCTGCGATTAACATTCTAGAGCAAATGTCCTTACGGTAAAATGACTTTTTTTCTTCTGGACAGACACCTAGTAATTGATGGTTGGATCCAAGGAAGGTCTACTTTTAGCTCTTAGAGGATTATCCATACGTCTTTTCATAGAGGCTGTACTAGTTTGCAATCCCACCAGCTGTGTAAGTGTTCCCTTCTATTCACATTCATACCAGCATCTGCAGCTTAGAGATTTTGTGATGTGAGATATTCTTTCTGGGATTAGGCGATATCTCAGGGTAATTTTGATATGCATTTCTCTGATGATTAGGTACAATGAGCATTTTTTTTTTTTTTTTTTTTTTTTTGTGACAGAGTCTCACTTTGTCACCCTGGGTAGAGTGTCATGGGATCATAGCTCACAACAACCCTCAAACTCCTGGGGTCAAGCAATTCTCAATGCCTGGCTTATTTCTGAAATAAGTTCTTGCTCTGGCTCAGGCTGGTCTCGAACCTATGAGCTCAGGCAATCCACCCGCCTGGGCCTACCACATGCTAGGATTACAGGCACAAGACACCGCACCTGGCCCTATAAGCACTTTTTAAATGTGTTTTTGGCCACTCATCTATATTTTTCAAAGAAGGGTCTGTTAATGTCTCCATCCCAATCATAAATGAGGTTGTTTGCTCTTTTCTTGTTGATTAGAGATCTCTATAGCTTCTATTCATCAGCCCTTTGTCAGATTCATAGCATATAAATATCTGTTCTCATTCTGAATGTTGTCTCTATAGTTCAGTTATGCCACCCTTAGCTATGCAGGAGATTTTTTGTTTGATCATGTCCCATTCATTTATTTTTGGTGTTGCTATAATGGTGAAAGGGTTCTTCTTCATAAAATCTTTTTGCATGCCAATGTTGTTAAGAGTTATTCCCATGCTTTCTTTCAGGATATTTATCATTTCATGTCTTCACTTTATATCTTTTATCCAGCAATAGTCAATTTTTGTAAGTAGAGAGAGGGCTGGGTCTAGTTTCAGTCTTCTACACATGGCTAACCATTCCATCAGTAACATTTGTTAACCAGGGTTTCTTTTCCCTATTGTATGCTTTTGTTTGGTCTATCAAAGATCAAATGGCAGTACGTGGATGCTTTCACCTCTAGGTTCTTTCTTCTAGTCCAGTCCATAGATCTATATATCTATTTTTGTGCCAATACTATGCTGTTTTGATCACTGTTGACTTGTAATATAACCTGAAGTCTGGTAATGTGATGCCTTCAGATTTGTTTTTATTTCTTAGAATTGCATTGGCTATTTGTGATTTTTTGTGGTTCCATATAAGACAAAGCATTATTTTTTTCAAGTTCTTCTAAGTATGATGTTGGTACTTTGATGAGAATTGCATTAAATCTGTAGAGCACTTCAGGTAGTATGAATATTTTAACAATATTGATTATTCCCAGCCATGAGCATGGTATATTGTTTCATTTGTTAACTTCTGTTATTTTTCTCAGTGTTTCATAATTCTCTCCATAGAGATCCTTCACATCCTTGGTTAAATATATTCCCAGGTATTTCATGTTTTTTTATTAATATTAAATCATAGCTGTGTACATTAATGTGATCATGGGGCACCATACACTGGTTTTATAAACAGTCTGACCCATTTTTATCACACTGGTTAACATAGCCTTCCTGGCATTTTCTTAGTTATTGTATTAAGACAATTATATTCTACATTTACTAAATTTCAATAACTCTCTTGAAAAGAAAAGCCCCAAAGTGACAGACACTGGATATCAGGACTAGGAG
>CAUYPK010033174.1:0-28846 GCA_963574355.1 Loris lydekkerianus
ATAAATTGTGGTATGTTCCTTTAATGAAATACTACTCAAAAATACAAAGGAACAAACTTTGAATGCTTTCATTGATATAAATGCTTCTCTAAGGCATTACTGTGAAAAAAAAAAAAAAAAAAAAAGCCAGAAGCAAAAAAATAACATGCTGTGTGTCCCCATTATGTGAAGTTCTAAAAGTGACAAAGCTAACCTATGGGTTGAATTTTAAAAGGGAAACAAGGGCTGCCTCTTAGCAAAGTGGGAGGGGTTGACTCAGAAAAGACACAGGGAAACCATCTGAGGTGACAAATAGTATTTTATATCTGGTTAGGGGTGTAGATTACATGGGCACAGGTATTAGAGAAAATTGTTTAAGATCAGTGGACTTTGATATATGTAAATCTTGCCTCAAAAAAAAAAAAACTAAATAAATAATAATAATGAGAGAGGACGTTGGAGAAAGGAGAGGTTAAGTTAATCAATCCTGGCAGAATGTTGAGGATTCTTTAACCCAGGTGATAAGGACATAGGGAAATATTACAGTATTCTGTTTATTTTGATATGCTTGAAATTTTCCATAACGAAAAAATTATAAAAAGTATCATCAAATTCTTAATCAGCTGTTAGGATAATTAAAATACAAATGAGTATTTGCCTTGAGGCCAGATTGCTGCTCATCCAGGTAGGCCTAGTGCAAAAAAGCAAATACGATCATGTTTCTTCCCTTCTGAGAGACTTTAATGAGTTTTCTGTTCTCTGCCCTAAAGAATAGTGTGACTGCTCACGTGGCTCACAGGAGCCTTCATATCAATGATAAATACACAAAGCAGTGTGCAAAGTTCTTTTACATATATTGTATTTACTACTTAGACCCTCTCTCTGAAAGTTATTATCCCATTAGTTAAACAATTTTATCAATGAAGGGACCCAAAACTATATGAATAATACACAACAAGGCCTACAGAAAGTTCAAGTTTGGGACTGCTTCAGTTTTTTTCCTACTCCCAATGTTGGCAGGAAGGATTCCAACATGGCGCCCAAGATTCTGACTCCCTGCGTCCCTGCCCTGTTACAAAGCCATTCCTGTGAGTGTGGATAAGGCTAGTGAATGTGAGAAGCTATCCCTGGTTACTAGTCCTGTGACTTTCAGTTACTTATAAGAGAGATTTTTTTTTTCTGATGGACCTGATGTAATTAGGTGAGTGCTTTGAGGGAAGGCAAAGTGTCAGAAGGAACCTCTTCTATGACACTCAGAGAGGAAGCAAACTGGCATAGTGACAAAGCCTAGGGAGGGGCCATGTGGCAAGGGCTTGAGGGTGGCCTCTAGGAGCTTTGAGGGATCTCCATTTGACAGCTAGCAAGAAAAATCTTCCACAGTAACATAGCTTCAGAGAACTGAATGGTGCCAACAACCATATGAACTTGAAAGAGATCCCCGAGCCTCAGATAAGATGCTAACACCAGCTAACTCGGTGATTTCAGCCCAATGAGACCCTCAGCAGAAGAACCAGCTAATACATACTCAGACATTTAAAAATCTGGAGATGATAAACGTGTGCTTTTTTGAAGATGATCAAGAATTTGATAATTACTTTTTAGAAAGTTTTTATTATGGAAAATGTCAAGTGTATAAATAAATTTGTGAGCATATGAGAACAAGAACTTATATTTTCATGTTCACATCACTTAGAACTAGGATATGCACAGAACATACCACTCAGTAAATAGTTAATGGGATTTTCATTAGAATGCTTCTGGAGTTTATTCAATGACAAATACTTATTTTCAGCTTATAGCTCTCACAGACAATTAAAAGAATAGTAGGGCATATTTTGTGTCTGAAATAGAAGGAATAAGATTTACACACAAACAATAATTACATATAAGGCAGAATATCGCCTATGTCACACAAGAAACTGAATCTGGTCTGTAGGGGGTCTCAGAGGAGGGAGATCTCCACCCCCAGGATGAAACATAACCTCCGGCACTTTCAACCTCCACGGTTTATTTAGGGAATCGACCCTTTTTCATTACCATCAAGAAGGTTGGAATGAGGAAAGAAAAATGGTGCCTCTTGTTTTTCAGGTGCTGAATGGTGAGCACACCTCTCCCAGCCCTCTGGTGTTCTTTGTGAGCAGACTGGAGTGTGGCAGCTGTGAAAACACTTAGAGGAAAAGGCAGGTCACGGAGGGGGAAAGGGCTGTTGACAATGTCAGTTTCTTTCTAAGACCCTGTGGCTAGCATAAGAGATGCTGTGACACAAAGTTTTGCTTGATGGGTGTGTTGTGCTGCTCACAGAAGTGGGTTTAGCTACTCTTGGTGTGAAACCCAAGGACCACGAACGTCTCTGCCACCACTGATGTCAACACATGCATGATGTGGCTGGTTTGCACAGAGTCAGACACCCACATCCTGTTGCCTTGCACTCATGCTTGCTCTCCCTTTCAGCGATATAACAAAGAGGATGTGCCTTATTTTTTTTTTATACACACATCTGTTATTTTTCTCCTGAAAGAAGAAAGTATGTGTGAGTGCCACAGAAATCCACCCAATGTGGGCAGGCTTGCATCCCCCATGATGTTTTGGAGCTCATGCCACTGAACAAGCAATAAATCAACACACTGAATCATTTAGCATCAATTAAACACTCTTTTCTTTTGCTTTTTGTTTTTATTGTGTGTGTGTCTTTTTAAAAAGTTTGTTTAACAAAGACTGAACTAACAAAATATGTCAAATACCTTTTTAGGTCCTGGATACCCCAACGCAAATGTGACTTCATCCTCCTAGGATTCGGAGACAGAGAGAGTCCATTTGGAGACACAGGACACTCTCTTCTTTAAAGAAACGTCATCTATGTCATTTGCACCAGGCAAATAAACTTGCAAACAATTACACTGAAGGTTTGCAATATTGAAGTCCACGTAAACGTTAAACTAATGAGACATTTTGATCCGGCAGTGTCTCTGAGCTGATAAAAGATTATAGATAAAAAGTTATGATTAGGTTTGACTTGCTTCCCTGTTTTTGAACTTCCCTCATTTAATTAACCAGATTAAAATAATAATCAGATAACTAGATCAATGTAAGTGCTCAGAGAGAGTGCTTTATTTGGAACTGAACATTTTTAGTTCTGGAGGGGAGAAGAGGAAAGCAAAGGAGGTCAGGACATATTAAAAATAAACCAAGAGGGAGAGAAGGAGGGGAGTGGGGCCTTGGTATGTGCCACACCTTTTGGGGGCAAGACACGATTGCAAGAGGACTTTGCCTAACAAATGCAATCAGTGTCATCTGGTTTATTGTATCCTCAATGAATCCCCAACAATTAACAAAAGAAAGAAAAGAAAAAATAAACCAAGACTGTGGACAAACATACTCAGTTTGTTCCAGGTTTGAAATATACCTTCCATTCATTTATGGAATGACTTAGTACATTGCTTGATAGCACCCCCGTTACCTGGGGTAAAGTCACAGAGAAACAACTCCCTTGGTGGCCACCGCACTGTGGGACTTCCCAATACTTTGCCTCGTCCCTAATGCACTCATTGTCATACTGATGACACATATCTTGGCAAAATGTCTCCATGTTCCCAAGTAGAACAGCTTCAGTGTTCTTGATTCTATTCTAGGCTTTACCAAAGTTGTCTTCCCACCACAGTCTGACTTCTTTAAACCTGGTCTGATTTTTTTCAGACTTTGAATTTGGTAGGTCATACTAAGTTTCCAGGATAAAGAGATAATATTGCCTTGCAGTATTGGAGCAAGATATTAGAGACAATGTTGTCTTAAGCCATCAGTTTCCAAATATGATGGTCTCTGTTTAAGTGGATAGATCATTGACTTTCTCATGATATGTGTATAAACATAGTTTGTAAAAATATACTGATGACCTGGAAGGTATGGAACAACTTTTTGAAAAAACATTCTATCCTTCACTTTTATTCATTAATTGATTCATAATTCATTAACTTGTTTTTAGTTAGCTTTTTAAATGAACAGTGAGCTAGCCAAACTAAATTCCAGAAGACTGAAATGTAACTTGTGATAAAAAACAGACTAAATAAAGGAGATGTTATGATAACCATACAGTTCTTAACTTTTACAAATTATTCCCTAAAAAATTAGATAAGTAAATGCTGGCACATTTTCATCCATTATACATTAACATTCCTTTTGAAAGCTTTTTTTTTGCTACACAGTTCAGGTTTAGAAACATTCTTATTTTGGTTGGTAAAGCTGAGTTTGTTTTATATAAGCAGTTATATATCATTTATGTGCTAACTGTGAGCTGAATACATTCTCACAGTAAATCAGAATTTATTTACCAGATCTTCTTCATCTTATGTGGGCAAAACAGGGAACAGAAAGTATAACCATAAATTGAAGAAAAGGAGATTTATCTGCTCTTAGCCACCGAGCCAACACCCTTGAGAAGGCTCACAGAGGCCCATCGTACCAACGTGGTTCTCATAACACGTGAAGTCACACCAGGCAAACGCGATCTGGCTCATCTTTCAGCCAGCTCTCCCAGATGAAGAGAATGAATAAAGAGCATCTCATATTAATCAGAGTTCTCCAGAGAAAAACCAATAGGATGTGTGTATATCTGGACAGAGAAATTGATTTTAAAGAATTGGCTCATGCGATTGTGGAGGCTGACCAATCCAAAATCTGCAGGGTGGGCTGGCAGGCGAAGACCCAGGGAAGATCTGATGTTGCAGTTCAGGTCAGAGGCCCATCTACGGGCAGAATTCCTCCTTCTTCTTCTGCAGAGGTCAGTTTTTGCCTAGGAAGGCCTTCAACTGGTTAGATGAGGTCCACTCACATTACAGAGAATAACCTGCTTTATCCAGCATGAACTTCTTTTTTAACATTTCAGATTAATTAGTATAAGGGTACATACAATTAGGTTCCATGGCTTACATTTGTAAGTCTAAGTTGTGGTTTTGTCCTTCACCAGAAAGTGTGCCATCCACCTACACATCGTTCCCACTGGGTAGGAACCCCCAGCATCAACTGCTTTAAACACTAAGGTCATCTTAAAAGACCCTGACAGTGGGCAGCACCTGCAGCTCAAGGAGTAGGGCACTGGCCCCATAACGGCCAAAAACTGCAAAAAAAAAAAAAAGACCCTCACAGAGACATCCAAAACAATGTTTAACTAAACATCTGGGCACTGTGATGTCTAGTTACCATAAACTAAGCCAAGTTGACACAAAAAATTAACCATCATGCATCCCATGAACATTGTCTCCAACAGGAGACAACTCATGAGTTGAGACAACAACTCATCTAACCAGTTGAAGGCCTTCCTAGGCAAAAACTGACCTCCGCAGAAGAAGAAGGAGGAATTCTGCCAGTAGATGGACCTTCTCCTCATCCGAGGCTAATGAGTACAGTGGCTAAGATGTCAATCTTCAGACAAGGCAGAAATGTTTTCAAACCCTGAGCGTTTGGCTTATCGGTCCTACAAAAACTGTGTAAACTTGTTAGAACCCAGCTGTAAAACAAAACCAAGAAACCCACAGAATACCATTGTTAAGAATGTTGCCGGACCAAGGCGTCCATCCAGAGATCAACCGTTTCACTTTTATTTACAGAAAAGCCAGAGATTACTGGGAACTGCGAGGACATCTCCTCAAAGAACTGCCTTCTCCTTTTTTTGTTTGTTACTTACTATTTTTACGGTAAAAGTAAACATCGGCAATGTTATTATTTATTATAGTTTGCATCAAACAGATTCTTCCTTATAGGTTATATAATATCTCCTCAAAGTTATATAATATCTTCTTATCTTAGAGTGGTTATATCTTCAAAGCATTTTTATTTTAGACTAATTTTATTGTTAGTTAACACTTCACTGGGTACACAGAGTGCCTTGAGTCCTTGCCCAGTGCCATGGAGTCCAGTTCCCCAACTCATCTATGACAGTAGGCCTGGGAAGTGAGTGAGCAATTTCCGATTGGCAATACATAAGTTCATCCAGCCTTGTTAGGGTCTGAGCAGCAGCATTTTGCATGAAATGGTCATTGAGGCTAACAGCGGCTGGTAACAAGAAGTAATGCAAGTAGTGATGCAGTTGAGATATTTAGAATCATACGTGGCATGTGCTTAATAACTAATAACATTTTTTTCTTATGAAAACAACATAAGAAGTTTGGTTAAATAAGAATGAGGCCAGAAGATTTGCTGAAAGCTCTGCCCTGGTAAGCTTCTGGACCATTGCAAATTGTATTTCCAAGTAATGGTTTTTCTACTGTTGTTAAAATAAACAAAACACACCATTTCATACCTTGTAAAATGTACCTCAACCCAGCTCCTCTCCCTGTGCCTCTTGCCCACTGCTACTTTCTTCTTTTTGTCACAAGAGAATTGCCAAGTTTAGGTTAATAGGTATTGCACGGATGACAAAGAAAAGGAAAAGCTTTCTGAACCTCTTTGTAAGCACAAAATTTAATCACACGTTCTTTTTTGGTAAAGAAGCCAAGTAAGTCAGCCCTGCACTTGAACTTGTTCTCCCCAAATAAATAATTGAGATGGGAGTGTTGATTAATATATTGGAGCAGAAATGTATTAATGTGGCTTTCCAAAGAGGACTACACTCTTCACACACAGACCATTAGACCCACAAATATGCATTCACCTAGACTCACGGTTCATTGTAGCTTTGCAAAATATCCTAGAAGTAGCACGTTTCTTTATAAATAAAGCAGCAGCTCTCATTTGCCTGATAATCCTCTAATTTAGTTAGCAGTGATCCATTCTATACCCCAACCAACATCCTCAGAGAACTGCCAAGTGTGAGTAATAAATGCAGTGTATTATGTTTTGACTTTAGACTTTGCCCAAGTTTACTATAATTTTCTGTGAATGTGGAGGTTGCTCCTAGATCAGGACATTCAGAAAACAGATTATGATTAATCCTACTAACCATGCAGTAAAAATAACAACAGCTACCACATCAACAAGTCTCTTAGGAAATCTTATAAACATCACAAAATCTGAGGTATGAGCCATCAACGATTAACTGAGTTGTAAAAATATTATTTGTGTAATTGCAAGAACATCCAGCCATGGTATAGGTTCTACTTTTTTATCTATCACTATCAATCTTAAGTCAGTCAGTTAACTTTTGGGCTTTATTATTCATCGTAATATCATTATCTTTTCAATCTTCATTTTTTAAAAACTTTATTCAAATTAATATGAGGATATAATATTTAGGTTACATTGTTCTCACTTCCAGGGCAAAGTTCCCTTTGTAGAAGAGCCCCTTACTCAGGGGGTGTGTTATACATCCTCACAATGTGCACATTGGGTGAGATCATGCCTCCTGCCCTCCCTCCCTCTGCCATACATCCTCCCCCTCCTCCTTCCCGCTTCCCTCTACCCCCAAACTGGACAATAATAGTTTTTTATTGTTCTTAGGAACTTGTAATTGCTTATACATTGATTTCATATTAGTACGGAGTACATTAGATAGTCATCTTTCCATATTTACGATACTTTACTAAGAAGAATGCATTTCAACTCTATCCAGGTAAATATAAAAGATGTAATGTCTCCATCTTTTTAATGGCTGCATAGTATTCCATGATATACATATACTACAGTTTATTGATCCATTCATGGGTTGATGGGCACTTAGGTTGCTTCCATAACTTGGCTATTATGAAATGAGATGCAGTAAACATTTGAGTGCAAATGTCTTTGTGGTAAAATGATTTATGTTCTTCTGGGTAGATACCTAGTAATGGGATTGTAGGGTCAAATGGAAGGTCTACATTTAGAGCTTTGAGGATTCTCCATACTTCTCTCCAAAAGTGTTGTATTAGTTTGCAATCCCACCAGCAGTGTAGAAGTGCTCCCTTCTCTCCCATCCATGCCAGCATCTCGTGTGTGGACTTTGTGATGGACTTTGTGATGTGGGCTAATCTTGCTGGGGTTAAGTGATATCTTAGAGTGGTTTTCATTATTCATCCTAATATCATTATCTTTGCAATGTTTAATTGAAATATTATAAATTGTACCTCACAAATCCAATGCACAGATGAACAGAAATGACTAAAAAGTACTTGCCCCTTATGACCCTGTGGGTCACTTTTCAGACAATTTCAATTGCCTTTGGTCAACTTTGTTCCAAAAATATTATAATATTCTGAGAGAGAGACTAGATTTACATCACTTTTATTATAGTATATTGTTATAAGTGTTCTATTTAATTATGAGTTATTGTTGTTAATTTCTTACTTTGCCTAATTTATAAATTAAACTTTATTTTAAACAAGTAGGTACAGGAAGAAAATAGTAGGTATAGGGCATAGTTCTATCCAAGGTTTCAGATATCCTCTGGGAGTCTTGAAAAATAGCCCCATGGATAAGGCAGGACCACAGTAGCGAATGTGTGTTGTATGCTCAGTATGTGCTGGATACTTTTTTGGTAATATGTGTGTGTTATAACAGCACACTGAAAGAGGAATTATGCCCATGCCACAGATGAAGAAATGAAGGCTCTTTGGTAGGTGCTAGAAACAGGCTTCACATCCAGGCCTTCTGGTTACCGGAGTCCATGCACTATTTTCTACTACTCTCAAAGTTACAATTTAACCCCAATTCATTTTGCAGAAGGTGACATTGAAGCCAAGTGAATGTAAAGTTCACCTTGTAAAATGCTAGATACACAACACATTTCTCCTGTTTTCAATGTCAATGGTTTCTTGTCTCAAGAGAGATAATGGTCAAGAGAGCAATGCTTAGGTAAGTGTTAATTGGCGTGGGCTGTGAGTCCCAGACAGAAAGACCAATGGCCTCAAAATGCATTTAGAACTTTAGAGCAGTGAAGTCTTCACTTCTTGGTTTTATTTTTTCCTCATGGTTTTATTTTTTTATTTCTTCTATTCTGGAAGAGATAGCAGGAAGTTAGGGAGATGGATGGGCACTTTGGAGTCAGGCCTATGCTCAAATCCCTGGATTATAAGGATTATGAAGCAGGACATTCAATTTGGAAAATTTCCATTCCATACCTAGATTGGGTCCTTTCTTTTCTTTCTGGATATACTGTTTTGAGTCTTTTTAATAATTATCTGCCACCAGAGATACAATGAGAAATAATGAGAAAACTAATGAGACAATGCTTTTAAAATTTTCCTGACAAGTTTCAAAAGAACATCTAACTATAGATGCTTATCTGTGATGAACTATTGAACCCTGAAGAGTCTGAACTGGTTGAACCTTGCATGTTGTAAACAAAAGCTACACTAACCCAATAGCTGACAATTTCTAAGAATGTCACATACTGGCAATGAATGTTAGCTTTCATCCAAAATAACATATTTTGAACTTTAGCTGATTCATTTTGAAAATTGCTATATTCTACACCCAGGTCTATAAAATATAGCTCTCAAAAATTAGAGACATAAATATTGGTTTCATTTAAAAATTTTGGAGGATGAGGAGTTTGACTACCATAATGTGTTATATACAAAGAAAAATAATGCAAGAAATAATCTAATCACATGATATGTAATAAAACCCTACCTTCTAAACTTTTTTCCAGTTATCACAATCCAGGAGAAAAAATTATTTTTATTTGGGTTATTTACCCAAAGAGGTACCCCAAAGAAGTTATTCCTTCAGTTACTTAATATCTTTCTTTGTACTATCCCTAGGCACAATTACAAAAGAAAAATATGTATATTAACTAAAATGTATAATAGTTGATATTATTATAATTTTACAGCTTTATGTAAAATAGCTTATTAAAATATTACCATATTAAAAGTGGCCAGGGATGATGGCTCACACCTTTAATCTTAACACTTTGGGAGGTTGAGGCAGGTGGACTACTTGAGCTCAGGAGTTCAAGTCTAGCCTAAAGATAGAGCAAGACCCCTTCTCTACTAAAAATAATAGGAAAAACTAGAAGGGTATTGTGGCAGGTGCCTGTAAGCCCAGCTAGAGGGGAGGCTGAGGCAAGAGGATTGCTTGAGGCCAGGAGTTTGAGGTTGCTGGGAGCTATGATCCTATGGCACTCTAGCTTGGGGCAACAGAGTGAGACTGTCTCAAAAAGATAAATAAATAAATAAATATAAATAAAAGTCTCTATCTCTTGGAGAATCTTAGTGTGTAAAAAATATCTAGTGTTGGATCCAATAAAGCAGAAATTGGGCTTAAGTAAAACTGACCCAGGTCTATAATCTTACATCTCCTAACGGAGGAAAATAAGAGTGTGGTAGTCATTAGGACCATTTCACCAAGGACAGCAGAACTGTATTTATTGCCATCCTAAGAATCCTGAGAATCATTCAGTGAGTGGTGGTGTTTATTTATTTTTATTTATTATTAAATCATAGCTGTGTACATTAATGCAATCATGGGGCATCAGACACTGGTTTTATATACCATTTGACATATTTTTATCACACTAGTTAACATAGCCTTCCTGGCATTGTCTTAGTTATTGTGTTAAGACATTTATATTCTACATTTAGTAAGTTTCACGTGTACCCTTATAAGATGCACCATAGGTATAATCCCACCAATCACCCTCCCTCTGCCCATCCTCCCCCCTTCCCTCACCCCCTCCCCATATTCTTAGGTTATAACTGGGTTATAGCTTTCATATGAAAGCTATAAATTAGTTTCATAGTAGGGCTCAGTACATTGGATACTTTTCCTTCCATTCTTGAGATACTTTACTAAGAAGAATATGTTCCGGCTCCATCCACGTAAACATTAAAGGAATATTAAATCTTGTTCCATTTTTGTTACAGATTGATAAAACTGTACTATGTCTGCTATCATGTTAAAATGGGTCTCTAATTTCTTTTAAATTATCAAAATATATCATTGTATAAATTGATTTTACATGTATTTATGTCCTTAGGTAAATTGATATATTAAAGTTATTACTTATCACTTTTTTCCTTCTTTGGAATTGTTCTTTTACGTTAGGTGAGCATCATTTTGATGAGTTGTATCAAGTAAGGGAAGGGCTGGAGACCTATAGACAGGTTCCTTTCTATTGTTTCTATAGGCTCTGGGATATGATGAGGAATTCCAGTAACAAAGTACAGATGTTAGAGACATTTCTGAACCTCCATGGTTCTTCTTTGCAAGGCCATATATCACTTTTGAATCTGGGGGACTGCCTAAATTCATGTTCACCTTCTCTCTCAAATTAGGGTTTCTAAGATGTAATTCTAATGCATAAGGAACTTTATGAACTACTTCAAATTCTGGTTTTGTGTGATAAGTTAGGCAACACTATAAATAATTTAACACTATCCAAGTAACAGAGAAACATATGATTTTTTCCTTTTCTTTTTGTCTTTTCTTTTTGTCTTTCTTCCTTTCTTTCCTTTCTTTCATTTCTTTCTGTTTCTTTTGGCCCATTAGCTTTTCTAGGCATGATTTTTTTTTTTTAAGGAATTGTTGTAGCCAAATGGAGAATCCAATCATATTTTGCGCTTGAATCTACTATTTTGTTTTCAAAGTTGAATGGGTTAATTCTGAAAAGTGGTGTAAAGAAAAACAGATAGGTTTTATTTTTAAAAAAGAAATTGACAACTGTACAGTTTCTGCTTTCAGATGACTTTGATTTTTTAAGTTCAGGAATATAAATGACTGGAACTGAAATTTTGCAAACCTGGTATTGTACCACTTGATCACTTTAACTCAGATAACAACAAGTTTGTTTTTCACTCAGTAATACTCAAATTATAATGAATATTTTATACTCAATCACAACTTAAGTAAAATGTTATCTTGTATTAATAATTTTCCTTATAAGAGTATTTGGACGATCTGTGAATAAAACTCCTGTTTTTAAAATGTGCTAACCCATAGGCCAGAGAAGACTTCTTGAGAAAACTCACCCGAATTCAAGTGACTAACGCGATGACGATTCAGGTAATACAAATTTCGTTTCAATATTTTATTCTTCCTTTAATTTGCATTTTACTTAGCATTTTAAATTTGGCTGTAATGAGGCATCTTGTCACTACTTGGTTTGCAAGCCAGCAGTTTTCTTCCTTAGCTGATGACAGTTGCCCTTTGTGTACAACTCACAGTTTCTGATCATGCATAAAGAAACTGACCTCCAATACACATATCTCATTTTGTGGCTTAATGGGAATTTCTGCCAGTCTAAAAAAAGGGCAGTGAGATCTTATTCCTAAGGGTCCAACTCTTTAGATGATGTCATGTTTTCTTTACTTTTAGTGTCTTTTACTTGAATTTCCTTATTTAACCATGAGAGAAAAATATGCTATGTTATTTCTATATACAGATTCAGAAATTAAAGCATGTAAACTAGCAAAATCCACATAATTTTTAAAAATTTTTGTCTACTACTCAGAGTATCCTCTGGAATCCAAGTTGGGTTTTTTTTCTTCTTTTTGATCTATAACATGTGTCTGAAATGGCCCCATTTCAGAAATACATACATATTTGAAAACAGCATTATTATTTTAAGAAAAATAAAATTAAGCAGTGGAACAGTTCACAATAGTGTTATTTGGGATTATTTACACCTTTGGCCCTGTTTGAAGCAAATCCAAATTTTGTGATTTTCTTTTTTCTGTTAGGAAATTTGCATTTGCAAACATAGCAGCTCAATTTTTGTTTGTGTTTGAAAAAACTAAATTTTCTAATTTGCTTCTATAGTTATATGCTTTATAATTCTGTAACCCCCATCACCACCCTTTTTGCCTAACATTTTGCTGTTAACTTCTTGGTTTTAGTGGTCTAAGATAGCAGGATTTGCATATATTCCAAGTAGAAGTATGCTAATAGTATTAGTATGCTAACTTTTAATCCTCTGATATTATTTAATATTGGTTGGTTTTCATTGTTTTTTCTTTTGTTTATTCTAATAATAACTGTTTGTTCTTTAAATATACTGTATTTATGCCCATTACTTTTTATGGTAGCATTTAGTGTTTGATTTTCAAATAACAACAAAGAATACTGCTTGGCACTAAATAGGGGCTCAGTAAATGTTTCATTAATTAATAACAGAATGAATTGTCTAATATCTTTGCTTGCAGAAGAGGCTGTATTCCCTTCAAGAAACGCAGCTACAGGAGAGGCATGAACTAATGAAAAAGAAAGCCATCTACACTCTAGCACTGGCAGAAATAGAGCCACCTCTGCTGGAACTAGAAGCAGAGGCTGAGAGAATCAGAGCTCTCCACAAAAGACACTCTGACGTAAGCATTTAATAGATCCAGGAACTAATTTACAGGAATATTCGGGTCGATAAATTATGTATGTGATTTTACAGTATTATTTGGAAAATTATGATTCCTCATGGGAACAGGATGGATGAATTAAGTAACTTTTGGGGACCACACTACTAATGTACAATGAAACTGTGTAACAAGACCATTAATGCTTTTAATGTTACATAGAACTTCATACTCTTCTCTTAGAGAGTCTTTTTTGGAAAGAGAGTTTCCAAATGAATGAATTGTGACTTATCTGCTGTGATTGCCCACCATGGTTAACTTAATTCAAAAGTCTTCACTGTTTCTTGATGAAATGCCAAAGTAATGTTTATTTGTATAAAATAAAAGGTATCTTGATATTTTCATGGTAAATTTTGAATAAATATAGATATTTAGATAGCTAGGGTGAAAAATAAAGTGCTGATAAAATATTTTCAGAACTACAAATTTGTGTCAGTAACTGATATTACTAGTCCTTCCCAAAGCAAAGTTTACTAGAAAAATAGGTACACATCATGTCATTAGTCTCTGGAAGAGCTAGAGGGTGTGGTAAGAGTCATATATTTTCATCCTTCTCTGCAGGGAAGATGTACATATATTTATTTGAGCCATTTTGGCAATGGGATTTTTTTCTCTCTGTGAATAATGATGTAATTTTACATCTTTAATAATTTAAAAAAGTCCTTA
This sequence comes from Loris lydekkerianus, assembly GCA_963574355.1. NCBI lineage: Eukaryota > Metazoa > Chordata > Mammalia > Primates > Lorisidae > Loris > Loris lydekkerianus. Next base: position 13,896 of record CAUYPK010033174.1, read on the forward strand.
TTTAAAAAATTATGATTGACTAAGTGTTCGAGTTTTAAAGGTTTTTTCTGAACTTCACGCCTCCCTATGAAATAGACAAAAGGGAGTCTATTCATCCTACAGACTGGAGAAAACTTGGGCCTCCACCACTGGAACGGCTTGTATAAGGCCTTAAGCATGCAAAGGACAAATTCTGAGTGTCACTCTGTTTGGGGTTTCTAAACTATGTTGTAATGCTCTTGTAACAAATAGATAACCAGTACTAACATCCAGCGGGATGAATGGTTTTAATAATGTCTCCCCTTTACATTAATGATGGAAATTTATTAATTGCATCAAAAGCCTCAGTGTAACTGTCTGAGTATGGTAATAAATTGCAGAAAAGATTAATGACTTTTATTTCCCCTTATTTTATGATAGCCATGGTTCTTCTTATAGTTCAGTAATTGTTTTTGCTTTTATTTTATTTTAATAGTTAATAAATCCTAAGGACTAATCATTTAGCACAAACTCTAGGGAGTAACAAGATTTTACATACTTTTCAATAATGATGGTTAAAAATTTGTATTTGGAGTTGTAATTTTGGTTAAAATACGTTAAATATCATAATAAAAATTTAACATTTCCTATGAAGTTTATTAGTTTTAATAGATCCTGTTTTTCTCAGGTAATGCAAAAAGAATATTGGGCTTTGGGGCTATTATAGTATGTGTCTCTAATTCATGTGTGCTGGTTCTTTCCCTTTACTTAAAAAAAAAAAAATACTGTTATTATTAAAATAGTCGTGTAGGTACTATTTGGCCTAAATCAGGATAATTCAGTTGGAAATTATGCACATCTTAATATCTGAATGTTTTCTAGAAACTTTATGAAGTAGTTGTGAAGAAAATTTTTGTTAAAAGAAAAGTGGCAAAAACACATAAAAGATTGAGAAAAAGGGGAAAGAAAACCCGTGAGGCACTAATAGCAACTGAGGTAAGGTATTTAATTTCAAAAAATACTTTTGAATTAATAATTTGTTTCAATGAAAACTGTTGATACAGGTTGATTAGGTGAATGCCTCTCAGACAAAGGCAAAACACACTTTTTCTATGTCATGGACATAGAACTTGAACCTAACTGGCAAGGTCAGCATCTTTTTTTAGCCAATGGAAGGAGAAGGAAGGCTTAGCACATGCCAACTTCCACGCCTCTGCCCTGGGCATAGCCCCCCTGGCCACTGTTATGCCATGCACTACATTTCCTATGTTCACTGTATCATTCACTCCTTTCTCTCAGAGTATATGAGGCTGAGGACAGGGAGTAGACTTCACCCCTTCTGAGAAAAATAATGTGGTTGAATTCCAGCATTTCCATGGCTGTATTTGGTGAAGATTTCATAAGAAGAAACAGCTCTATCTGAAGCCTTGGTGGATTTCTTTGAATAGAAAAAAGGCTTAAATAGATTGAAGTATGTGAGGTCAGACAATAAAATTCACGAAGTCATCCTAGAAAAATTGCTACATACCTTATTGCTGAATATCAGCATGGTCACCTTCAAAGTAGCTTGACCATCTGGTGACATTAGTAATATTCAGCAATAAGATATGTAGCACTTTTTCTAGAATAACTTCATGAACTTAATTTTCAGACTTTGTACAATGATAGCTCTGATGGCTATTCCAGAAAGACAGTTCCAAAATTGCTTTGTGTGTGGTCCCAAGGGGAGTTCTTTGAAGGTGACAGTAATGATACCTGGCAATGAGGTATGTACCATTTTTCTAGGATGAGTTTGCGAACTTAATTGTCTGACCTAGTACTTGAAAGTTTCCTTGATGGTGGCACTTCTAAGAAAAAATACACACTAGAATTGAGGAATTACAAGTAGGCTGGACATGGTGGCTCAGGCCTATAATCCTAGCATTCTGGGAGGCTGAGGCAGCTGGATCTCCTGAACTCAGGCATTCAAGACCAGCCTGATCAACAGTGAGACCCCATCTCTCAACAACAGCAGTGCATTGTGGTGGGCACCTATAGTCCCAGCTACTTGAGAGAGTGAGGAAGGAAGATCACAAGAGCTGAAGAATTTGAGGTTGCTGTGAACTAAGATGCCATAGCACTTTACAGTGGGTGACAAAGTGAGACTCCATTTCAAAATAAATAAATAAATAAATAAACAAATAAGCTTAAAAATAAATTTTTAGAAAAGGAATTACAAGTCATAATAGAAGTGATTATTCTAGCAAAGAAAAATGGCTGAGTCAATTCAGAGAGAAAAGGAAAACCATTTTCCCTGCACGTGTATTGTCGTTAGACAGCACTATTAGTGAAAGTCTAGTAGGTCACCCACCTATTATCATCTTCATCATTACCGACACCATTTATTGATGTTGATTTCAAAGTGCTGACAAAGGCCGAACACATGGCTCAGATTATTTCATTGGATTCTTGAAGCAACCCTGTGATGTACTTACTATCTTAATTACACAAATTAAAAGCTGAGGTTTGTAAAGATTAATTAATTTCTTACATAGCAAAAATACCTTTCTTTACATAGCAAAAAAAATTATCCAAAGACTCATGCATGTATAATAAAATCTCACATAGATTCTTTCAGCAGCGCTGATCAAAGGTCCTGAGCCAATCATGGTGTAACAATAAAAGCAAAGGTTTTGGAATCAGATGTGTCTAGTATGTAGCCAGTCTTCAGTCTCCTAGTCATTTAATCTTTCTGGATTTTCTATTTTTAGATGGATATAACATTAATTACATTGTCATGTGAGTCATAAAAATCATCATTCAAATACAATCAGAGTACAGTACAGTACAGTGTTGCGCCATAACCCTCAGTGATTGCTCCTTCTCATTGTATTTTCTATCTTGACAAAGTAGGGGTTGGGGTTCATAGCATCCTAGATAGTACTGTGTTTCTACAGATGGGACTAATCTACAGACTGAAATATTTGTTCCTATCTGATATCTAAAAATACCCTCAAGTAGGCGTGTAAGCAGCATAAGCAAATGACTGTATCAGCGGTTCTCAACCTTCCTAACGCTGCGACCCTTTAATACAGTTCCTCATGTTGTGGTTGGCAATGAAAATAATTTTATGGTTGGGGTCACCACAACATGAAGCGTGTTAAAGGGTCACGACATTAGGAAGGTTGAGAACCACTGCTCTATATCAAAGGGCTGCAGGGCTTTTTCCAAATTAGAAATATTTCCCCCATGAAAATCTTCACAAATAACATTCTTATCCTTAGAGAATAACTGGAGAAGGGAAAGTGGAGAGAGTCCACATTGTCTTCAACTTACTGTATTTTAAAGGTAGTTCCAAGAGGATTCATTGGTGTTGGCGTGTGGGCCCTCAGAGGTGTCATCATATCATTTAAAAAATTTCCTGTACTGGGAGACAAAAGACGTATCAAAATGAAACTTACAGAGAAAAATAATAATAATAATAATAATATTAAATATTTGCTTCATGAATTCTATATGCCAGGCATTGTCTTAAGTGCCTAGACATAACTTACTTTATCTTCCTAATAACCCTAGGAAGAGTGTGCTTTTATCTCCATTCTTCTGTTGAGAAATATGATGCCTTGTTTTTTGATTGACATGCATAGGCTTATACAACTCATTAACGATAGAACTGCATTCTGACCCAGGCAGTTGGCAAGGACTCTGTGCTTTTAACCTTGTACTGGTAAAATCATCCAGGTTACTTTTATGGACCACAATAAAGAAAATTCAGAAATCAATAAAGAAAAACATGTATATACACTACTAGAAATATTTTTTAAATCACATTTTCCTTGTTAATTTACTTCTTTGCTAAGGAGCCATTAAAATAAAAATTACCCTTTATTTATAAATGTCTAATAATAATTATACAGCAAACTTTATGGAATAGGTCAAGATAACACTTTGACATTACCAATAAATAATTTTGATTAAAATAAAACTAAAAACATTTGACATATCTATTAAGGGGAAAAATGAGAAAATCCAAATTAACAGCCCTGGGAATGATTAAAAAGAACATAATTAAATATAGAAGTGAATTGAAGAATGCTACTTTTCATAGCAAAATGAAATACATGATTTATTTGCAAAGTGCAAATGATGAGAACTGGGTCAAGGGAAAAAAATATGGCAAGAACAGATCAAAGAATTGTAATTTGTGTAAACTTTACCACTGAAAACAATAGGCCCAGATACTCAATGAACCTTTCTACACAGACCAGCTATAGAGCATAAGAAAATATAGAAAACTTGTTCATTCCCTAATGATAGTGAAACCCTAAAACCATAGCCAAAAAATAACACCAAAAAAAAAAAAAAAAATCCATAGGCGCTCTTACTTATAAGCATAGATTATCAGATATTAAATATATCAATATATTTTACGATGTATGAAAAAATACCCAGTAAAATCAGATTTCTTTGAAAAATGTAAAGATGATTCAACATAAAAATCTATACGACCATAATTTACAATATTTACGGAAAAAGAGCAATTAGTTTTGACAGAACTTTATAGCTAGTAATGATTTAAAAATAATATTCATCTATCTAGAAACAGAATAAAAACATCCTTAGTTTAATAATGTGTTAGACTGTGCCTGCCATATTTTCTAACACTTAATGAGAAACATTAAAGAGTATTCCCATTAAACTCAGGAATAAAACATTCTTGGCAGTAATTAATACTCATCAAAGTATTACTAATAGCAAAATACTTCTGGCACAAATAACAAAAGATTAAAAATAGGTGTTCAACACTTCAGTTGAATTGCAAACACAGTTCTTATGTCTCCATCTCAATAATAGCATCAAGAATATTAAGTAAAAGTTGTCAAATGTGGTATAAATTGGTATTTATTTCATTGGTATTGTATTGGTATTATATTCATTTATTTCATTGGTACAAATTCCAATGAAAAACATGGCTGAGTGTGTTTGTAAGTGTGGGTTCAATATTGTAGAAGGTACGAAGAATCAGAGGTTAGTGAAAAAGAGACAATTTCCTTCTATGAAAGCTTCGAAGTAATTTGTTTTTCCAATTACTATTGAGCATTTACAATATATTCAACATGGCTGAAAGTCTCTGGAGATGGAAGTGAAAGAAGGACTTGTCTTACTCAGGAAGCACGTCATCTTCATCATCTTGCCATGAAGTAGGCAAGGAAAGGGCAGTGTGAAGACAGAGTGGAGATTGCCATGTGGTGAGATGTGACAGGAGCTGAGATACGCAGGAGGAAACCTCGCCGAACAGAGGCAGTCTGGGAAGCTTTTCCAGAGAATGAGAATTACTAATGGAGTACAGAGAGGTTGAAAACTTTCCTTTCCCAGATGTTGTAGAAATTAGAGATGATATGCATAGAATATCTAAAAAGGAATTGCTCCCTAAAGTATGACAAGGAATGTTTTTCATTATAATTACATAATTTTAATTTAGTTTTAGCATTTTAAAAACAGACCTCATATTTGACTGCAATTGTGGTGAGATCTAGAGACGCCTGCTGTGCGTGCTGTCATATTCCATTCTAGGGAAAGTGGCAACCATTGTAACATCAAATACCATTAATGGTTATTTATTAAGTACTTATTTTGCCAACTGGTATACAAACAATATGGTAGACACCAGGTCTGTCTTCTTAGAACTTAACTGCAAAGATACTTTTTTTTATCTTTCGCTGTGCTTAAAACTTTCAATTATGGGCTAGGTTAATCAGTATTACGGAATTTTTACCAGTTTAGCCCTAATTTAAGTCAGGATATAGAAACTGAACTTATATATTTAAAGTACATAAGAACATACCGTTTAAGTTGCAAATAAAAATTAAGCATATAATCTGAAATAAATTTAGGATGGCCATAAAGTTTGTGTGCCATTTAAAATAGTTGTCTGTTTTGCCACTCTGCACTTTGGAATCTGACTATAGTTAATATACCTAGTATTTTATAAATATGCACTTTGAAAGTTTTCAGAAGAAGGATATAATGAAAAATACTGCGTAGTAAAGTATTAATTCACTGTAATTCAGGGTTCAGACCCTTCCGGTCCTGGACATGAAAGTAACTTTGGTGGAAATCTTCCAGATTTCTGAAACCTGTGTCACTCAGGCTAGAGAAAAAAGTAGTGCCAAAGAATGCTCAAATTATAATTTTTTTTTTTTTTTGTGGATCTATTTCTATGTGTTGCAGTGATACTTTGGCATTCCTCAAAGAACTTACAAATAGCTCTAGGGGTCTCCAACTTTCTTCATACTGAAGATGTGCGAGAGTACAGTCTTGACTGATGTGCGGCGTCTCCTAATTTCTTTTCTCCAGACCCAGTCCACCACGGGGACATCTACGGAGACGTGCTACCCACATTTACCAGGATCTCAGTGATGGTACCTACTAGTGGTGCCCTAATATTTGAACACGATGTCTGCTTTACTGCTGTACACAGGAAGTGCACTGCGTGTCTTATGCCTTTGTTGTAAAATCCTCTGATGTCACCGTCAGCACTGTTAAATTGGCTAGGATAATCTAAGTTCTTAATATCATTGCTTCTAAAGTCATCTAAGTTTCCCATGAGAGCTGTCAGCTGACTAAGAAATGAATTGTGGAATCTGATTCAAACATGTAGTTGAGTGATAGCACGCTGTTCCCAGACTACCCATGCTTACACCTCTCCACTTTGTGTGAGCTGACTGTTTTCCCAGGAATAACATAAGACCCCGGTGAGCCCATCAAAGTTTGCTAGTATTCCATCTTTCCACTACATTCTAGTATAAGAAAAAGAAACTCATTCATTATTAGCATAAAAGTTCTGGAACCTCCAGAAAACAAGGAAAGCAGAAGGACACGAAAATTCAAATGTAGTGCCCAGCATTTCAACTCATAAAAAACAAATTTTTATAGGGAGATAGATATCAAAGGTTAGTTATTCCTGAAATTTGAAAGAGTAGAAAAAGAATTAGGAAGGATATGGGGAAAAATGGAGAAAAATAGGAGGAGCAAAGGGAGCAACTGAGATTTGTAGAATCAGTGGAGATGGTCACACCAATTGGAAGCAATTCTGGATGTGGGGAACAATATTCAGTAACTTGGTGAGTGCATGAATCGCCCAGTATGAACACCAAAGTCATGAAGAGATCATGCAAAAACAGAAGGAAAATCTCATCTTCACTCTGGAATTGCACAGGTCCACCTTGGGAAACTGTCCTAATGCTAAACATCGGCTTCTTTTGCTTGAAAGACCAGAACCATATCCATAATTTATTAGCCCTTGCCAACATACCTGATACATATTTGAAAACCAGTTACCACATGTTTGCATCTTGAAATGACATGCTTGTAAGGTGTGTATGTGAAGGTGGGGTAAGTTTGTGTATTGGGGGAAAGGAAGACAGACAGACGGACAAAGAGAAGTGTTAACCCTTTTGAGAAAATTCATTAGACTTAAAAGTGGAGAACACAATATTACTCATATTGATAAAGATTATCATTTGCTTTTAATTGTTCACACAGCCAATGTAATTGTGTCACAAATGCAAGAATTTTAAAATCCAAGTATTTAAAATAAAACATTCCTGTATTTTTTTTTTTTTTCAGGGTAAACGTTCATTAATTTTTCAGGAAATTGACACCACTAAAAATAAAACAGTTACTTTCCAGGCACAAATAAATGAAATGGATGAGGCATTAAAAGCAATAGAAAAGAGAAAAAATAGTTTGGACATGATGATTGATATTTTAAAGTAAGTACTTAAACTTTATCAAAATGTGGAATATATGTAATATGCTATTAATAAGAGAAATAAAATCAATTTTCTATATTTAAATTTATCCTTAATGTGGTCCATATATTTTATCATAATTTGATGTGGAATATATATGATATTTAATAATTTTTATTTATAAAACCATAATCATGAATTTACTTCCATTATTTTATCCCTAGGCTTGTTATTTGAATAACTAGAAATGTTTCTCCTTTTCCAAGCATAATAATTGTATTCTTTATGATATTAATAGTATTCTGCATTAATTTCAGATTTACCAGTATTTATATGCCATGTTTAATGACTTAAGTTTTTTCACTCAACATTTTTTGATTATAGTTTAGCAGAGAGAGGGAAGGAGGGAGGGGTGTTGGGGTCTTGGTGTGTGCCACAACTTTTGGGGGCAAGACACGATTGCAAGAGGGACTTTGCCTAACAAATGCAATCAGTGTAACCTGATTTATTGTACCCTCAATGAATCCCCAACAACAACAAAAAGAAATATTCTACAAATTCTCATGTAATTTGTTCATATTTTCCATCTCCAAAGCCCTCTTATCTAGTCGCCTCATTCAGTCAGGGTCTTCAAGGTGGAGTTACCTTGTTGAAGTTTGATAAAGTCTTTGGCTTGGAGAACGATCATGTTCTGAGGCTCATTGCGTATCCCTGACTCTCCCTTAGAACTGAGGTGTCCTTCCGAACACATCTATTTTCTAAAACATTGAGAACAGATCTTGGAGGACTGTTAAAGGAATATGCATTTGTTGGATTTAAGAATAATTGTCTGATTTAACATATATATTATATATATGTTATACATGTATATATAATATACTTATATTGGGCCAATATATACTTATATATAAGGCCAATATAAGTATTTGATGCTTGAGGGGTTAAAAAGTTATGTTTAGCCTGATACAATACACTTTCATGCAGCCAAGCTAAGGCACTCAGCCAGGATTTATTTAGCTCTGGTAAAAACTTATTTTCAACACAATCATACAGCTGTATATGGAAAAAAAAAAAAAAAACCTAAATCATATTAGGTATATTATGTAAGAAATCAAGGAAAAATAAAATTTTGAAACACCTGTGAGAATATTTTGGTACTCAAAGGTATAAGCCAAAAATTATATAATTTATACTCCTTTATAAAGACCTAACTTAGGAGCTGATGAAAATATTTTTATGCATATTTCTTACCATTCCAGTCCTAACTTCTATTTCAAAATTGTAGCTAGATTCTTTTAGATAAGCATGATCACCGATCCCAGGGAATTAATTCCATCTCTACATTTGACAGAATTCTGCCTCTAAGCCCGTAGTATGGAATTACTTAGGAAAGTGTTAATTAATGACAGGTTATGCCCGATAGTATTTAAAGCTACCAGTGAATGGCTTGTTACTGTGCCAGGCACTTTGCTGGACTATCTATGTATCTCATCTCATTCAGTTCTTTTAGAAAAATATTAAATTGTGTATCATTTTCAAATGAATGCTGAGGAAACGGAAGCTCAGGGAAAATGATACCTTAAAATCACCCCGCTAATTAGTGGCAAAGCTAGTTTCAACTTAGCGTTGTCTCACCTTTCCACATGGCTCCCCAAAGTGGGGTTGCAAAGAAAGGTTATTGAGATAAGCTACATTATAAGTAATCTACTGATATTTTCAATCTGTGATTATCTCAAGTTAATAATTACTTTTTGAGACCCTCTAAGGAAGACAAAGAAATGGCTTGGTGGAGATGTTCCTTCCCTTGGAATGCCTACCAAGCATAAGCACGCTGGGTAGGCAGCCAAGAGAATCTATTAAATTTCTCCATAGATTTTTTTTTTTCCCCACCTGTATCATTTAGATTTACCTCTATGGAAATAGGCCCTTTGGAAGAAACTAGAGAAGTTTTCCTTTTTCTTTTCATTTTGTGTCTTTTTAAATATATCATAAGCCCATTTTAGAAAGTCAACCATGAATTAATTAGTGGTATATGCAATTCCTTCTTCATAGGGAAAAATTTTTAACTGTGAGATTTAAAAAGGAACAGGCACAAGCTGTGTTTGATCATTTAACAGAAGAGAAAAAACAATGTGAAGAGAGAATTTCACAGGAAGATAAGAGGTTTAGGGCGCTTCTTGCTATGAGGCAAAGAACTCTGGAAGAAATTGAAGTAAGTATTATTTTTGACAGTTTTAAAACGAAGGAAATATAGTAATAGTCAAATAAGCAGCAGTTTGAGATGCTCATTGTCATCCTGAAGTAGCCAGGCAGTTTAGATTTCTAACAGTTGTTAGCATAACAGCCATGTTACTTTTCATTTTTTCTTCTAAGTAATTATAATATATTCACAAAGCATTGTATTTTCAATGCATTTCATATGTTCTTTCATTTTGTTATTGTGTATTTTTAAAAATTTGAAGCCTACTAGTATAAAAATACAGGTTACATTTATTCCAGAACCAGGTTTATGTTAGTAATAAGAGATGTGAGAACGGTTATAGTTTGTTTCTGAATAAACGTGCTTTGAATGTTTACTAGCCACCGTTTTGAGAAACGAGAATATGTCATGCTTTTGCTTTTAAAATTTTTGCATAATATTTTAATGGCACTGTAAATTTACTAGCTTAGAATAGGGAATCATGATGAAACATGTCTTCTTGACCTGAATTTTTATTAATCAAATTTTATAATGCTATACATGTTAGGTTTTTATATAGACTATAGATAAATGATATACATTTACTCAAATGATTCCTATTCAGTTTCATACTCTGAAATATTTTTTGTTACATTTAATTGTAATGAATTGGAACCGTGTTTTTTTCAATATATTTTAAAATATTGCTTATTTTTGAGAACCACGGTGGGAAGCTTTACCCAAACGATTTGCTGTGAAAGTTTTAAGGTGTTAAGTATTATCGTAACATACTTTTATCAGCTATTTTTGATACTGATATTTCTATATTTAAATTTTATATTTATACATTCAGTTATGGCATATTAATATATATTTCAATTACTTTCCTTTTTACATATTCAAAGACAGTGTTAATAAATCTCCAACAGTATTTGGATTTCAATATACATTGAATAAACAAGTGTGTTGGTAAAAGATCAACCATGTTTAGTGCTAGTTCTGTGGCTTATCCTATAAGAAAAGTATTAATAAGAGAATAATAATCTTATTCATAACAGTACCATGCAGCACTCTTCCATTTTAAATGTGGCCATTACTACATAGAAAAAGATTTTTTGGCCTAAAAATATGAAAATAATTGGTGCCATCTAGTGGCAGTAAATGATGCCTCCTCCGAGGAGTTCCTCAAACTGAATTCCAGTTATGTGAGGTGTGAATGGATTGGGGAAACTGAGACACTGACTCACCTCTCCAAAGAAGAATGCTGGAGTTATTTATTGACTTCAGCACCTTTCTCCGCCTCATATTTTGTCACAGCAGTAGAATTAGTTATTTAAATTCAACTACATTTCCCATTGTACCGGTGCTGAGAACACAGTGGGATCTCAATAGTCATTTATTGACTAGCATTGCACCACTTTAATGGAACAATAATAGTTAGTGAAATGGCAAAATATGGTCATCAGGAGAGAGATAAATGGAAAGTCCTGTATAACCAGCCTCTAAATTATTGAGATCTGTGTATCTTTTCATCAACATGCCTGTTGCTATCTTCCCACTTCTGAGTGTACCTAGAATAGCCACTTGGAAGCATCCCCTGGTCTCATGTTTGTTTTTTGTTTTTTGTTTTTTTTCTGAGCACCAATCTCTATCTGAACTTGTTTTGTTCATTCATTTTTACTTGATTCTTGCCTTCCTATCTCCTGCCATAATAATGCATTCTCTATGAGGGCAGGAAATTTTCTGTCGTATTCTTTTCTGTATCCTTAAAGCTCAGAACTATGTCTGGCATGGGGGAGCACCCAATAAATACTTGTTGAATGAATAAATAAAGATATGGATGAATGGATGCTTTTTGATCATTTCTCTGTCCAAATGGATGCTAGTAGCAAGAATTTCAGAGATGTTTTTTATACTGCACCAGCTGGGTACTCTTCTACTTTAGCAAACTCAAGTGGTGTGCTGATGCTAAATCTCTCACTCTCTCCCTGTCTGAGTCTATTTCTCTGTCTCTCTCTCTTATTCTCTTTCCTTGATAATACATGAGAAATTTCTATTAAGTCTATGCCCTCTAGTGAAAATGGTTAAATTGTTTATTGCTTTCTAGCACTTAAGGATTCTGTTCAATATGCTTACAAAATAACCCTAAATTTACAGGAAGTAATTTCTTATGAGTTTCTGGGATAGCTCCTTGTTACACACATGCTTCATGTGATCTAAATCATGGTTTGACCTTGGGAAGTGTAGAGATTGATACATCTCATCATTAGTGATGCTGTTTTATCTATGATCATAATCAGCGATTTGGTGTTAAATAGTGGGAAAATAATATGGTTCCTCATCACAAACCTGATCTCATCCCTTTTTGGAAATGGGGTAAGTTTATAAATGTCATGGAAGATGGGAGTTTATTAATGTCATGTAAAGCATTTCTGGAAATAAACATGTCTTACCACGGCATCATTATAAATGTGGTTTTATTAATCTGGGGTATCCCCTCTGAGAAAAAAAGTGATCACAATTATGGACCATCTCTAGGGATTGTTTAATGAAATACTTTATAAAAGTCACAATAGAGTTAATAGAGGATGTGAGAAAAATACAACAAAATTAGAAATACAAACAACTAAGAACATAGTTAAAATAATATCTACACAAACTTCAGATAACATACACCATGGTTTTGTAGTTAAATTCAAATCTCTCTTCATTAGGCAATTCCATATCATATATGATCAAATGGCAGTTTTTATGTCATGGCATTTTTACTAACTGCCTATAATTTGCAAATCCAATTGCTTAAGATTAAATTTTCACTATAGCATACATTTTCATCCAAGTATGGTAGCTCTAGCTAGTGTTATTCCCCTTTGGTTTTGGAACGATCCATACAAACTAGGGCTGATGTATAGTATTTCAATCTGTTAGGAACGGTGCTTAGGAACCTGTTTTTTCTATGTCAAGGCCTTTGCCTGTGTGATCTTTCCAAAATAGTCTTGCTGTCCTCTCTGTGATTTAGGTTATCAGAGGCGTACAATGAGCTACACGGAAGAACAATTTCTAGATAGAGTTCTAACAGAGACAATCTCCCAATACCTTGTAGAGTTTAATGGCTTTTACTGTGCTTCATATTTTCTACTCTCAGGAAATATATCTTCCCTTTGTTATAGCAGTTCCAAATTTGGTTATTAAAGTTTGGTTTAGTTATTGACCCTTTATGTGTCAAATTCTTAGCTTAATACAGAGGAAGTGACTCATTACCTCACTTGATCACCAGGTATTAAAATAGTAAAAATGATAAACAAATTTAACCACTGAGAATTATAAAGATTACTACAATATTTATATTGTTCTCCATTCTGGCCACTCATCATTTTTTCATTCTTACAAATAATTTCTTAGTACCACTATATTCAAGGCATTCAGTGTTGGACAGCCCAAACCCTAGCCTCAATGTTAAACACGCTTCAGCAGGAAGATGGAAGACAGCAAAAACAGATTTAAATATAATGACAACGCTCAAATTTCAAATAGTAAATTGTGGCCCTTGTTCAATGCCCTGAAAAATGAGGGATCATTTTGAGCAAAAGACATTACATATTATATGGTCTCAATAGTGGGAAATGAATGTGTGATAAACCTGGACAGAGAGAGAGAAACTAAACAATGACTCTCCCAGACAAGAATAAAGTGTTGAATGGGAACTTTCTTGCCACCAAAACTATTTCAATGTAACATGAGATTTTTAAAAATTAGAAACATGCTATGTATAATTAATATTCCTTTAAACGTTCTTCTGATAGGATTAAGCATCAATTAATCATGCAATAATAATATGAATTAGGCTCATCATAAGGCGCTTTCAAAGTATGTTGTTAACATCTATGGCTCTTTGAGGACTTGAACATTTTAATTTGAGGACGGGTGGTAAGAGCTCTAATTTTGTACCAGGGAGCACTTCATGTTTTTGCACAGGCCCACTGCTTCAGTGATCATTCGCACTTAGAAAGCAGGAAAGAATGTATGTAGAGGGAGGATAGCATGTAGATACAGTGATTCCATAATAAAATTTAGGATATTTTGAATGTTCGCTTACATCATGATCTGTTAGCCAAAGAAGAAGCCTTTCTCCTTTTTGTTTCTCTCTAGTACCTTGTCATTCCTTACTGATGTGCCTCAGAATTGCTAATACTATGTTAAAGCATTCTTTAATGTAAATTTTAATGGACTTTTAATTTTTTTGCATTGACAATAGCCCACTATTTTTAGCTTTTTCTCCAACCACACAGAAGCATTTATTGCAATTATTTGTCTATAGTGTGCTTTTATTTTTCTATGCACTGGTATATTTTTTCTAATTAGTTGTGCTAGTACTCTCTAAACATAGTTTAGATACTGTGATTTATTTTTTAGGGACCGTTCATATTCTAAAGGGGCTGCCATTTCTGTTATGCCTCTTCCCACTTCAGAGCCACAGCCAACAGCTGTGATTTGTTTCCCCTTTACCAATTAGAATAATTATGAGTTTTCAAATATCAAATTTTACTCTTAAATATTCTATTTATTTTATTTATTTATTTTTTTATTAAATCATAGCTGTGTACATTAATGTGATCATGGGGCACCATACACTAGTTTCATAGACCATTTGACACATTTTCATCACTCTGGTTAACAGAGCCTTCCTGGCATTTTCTTAGTTATTGTGCTAAGACATTTACATTCCACATTTATAAGTTTCACATATACCCTTGTAAGATGCACTGCAGGTGTAATCCCACCAATCCCCCTCCCTCTGCCCACCTCCTCCTCCCTTCCCTCCCTTTCCCCTGTCCCCCTATGTGGATGGAGCTGGAACATATTCTTCTTAGTAAAGTATCTCAAGAATAGAAGAAAAAGTATCCAATGTACTCAGCCCTACTATGAAACTAATTTATGGCTTTCACATGAAAGCTATAACCCAGTTAAATATTCTTAAATTTAAAATGATGACATCATTGCTGAATGGAATTTTGGCAATTTTAATTTATAGTATTTTCATTTTATCTTTTTACCTGCACGCTGACCCAGTCACAATTTAG
>CAUYPK010033175.1:0-12533 GCA_963574355.1 Loris lydekkerianus
ACAGCCAATATCGTATTGAATGGAGTTAAATTGAAATCATTTCCACTTAGATCAGGAACCAGACAAGGTTGCCCATTGTCTCCATTGCTCTGTAACATTGTAATGAAAGTTTTAGCCATTGCAATTAGAGAAGATAAGGTGATCAAGGGTATCCACACAGGATCAGAAGAGATCAAAATTTCACTCTTCGCAGATGATATGATCATATATCTTGAAAACACTAGGAATTCTACTACAAAACCTTTAGAAGTGATCAAGGAATACAGCAATGTCTCAGGCTACAAAATCAAGACCCATAAATCTGTAGCCTTTATATATATCAACAATAACCAAGCCGAAAAACAGTCAAGGACTCTATTCCTTTCACAGTAGTGCCAAAGAAGATGAAATATTTGGGAGTATACCTAACAAAGAACGTGAAAGATCTCTATAAAGAGAAGTATAAAACTTTAAAAAAAGAAATAAATGAAGATGTTAACAAATGGAAAAACATACCATGCTCATGGCTGGGAAGAATCAACATCATTAAAATGTCTATACTACCCAAAGTAATATATAATTTTAACGCAATTCTTATTAAAGCTCCATTGTCATATTTTAAAGATCTTGAAAAAACAATACTTTGTTTTATATGGAATCAGAAAGAACCTTGAATAGCCAAAACATTACTCAGCAATAAAAACATAGCAGGAGGAATCACGCTACCAGACCTGAGACTGTACTATAAATCGATAGTGATCAAAACAGCATGGTATTTGCACAGAAACAGAGAAGTAGATGTCTGGAACAGAATAGAGAACCAAGAGATGAATCCAGCTCCTTACTGTTATTTGATCTTTGACAAGCCAATTAAAAACATTCATTGGGAAAAGATTCCCTATTTAACAAATAGTGTTGGGTGAACTGGCTGGCAATGTGTAAAAGACTGAAACTGGACCCACACCTTTCACCATTAACTAAGATAGACTCTCACTGGATAAAAGATTTAAACTTAAGACATGAAACTATAAAAATACTTAAAGAAAGTTCAGGGAAAACTCTTGAAGGAACCAGCCTGCTTGAATATTTTATGAGGAGGACTCCCCAGGCAATTGAAGCAGTGTCAAAAATACTTTAGTGGGACCTGATCATACTAAAAATTTTCTGCACAGCTAAGAACACAGTAAATAAAGCAAGCAGACAGCCCTCAGAATGGGAGAAAATATTTGCAGGTTATACCACTGATAAAGGTTTAATAACCAGAATCCACAGAGAACTCAAACGTATTAGGAAGAAAAGAACAAGTGTTCTCATCTCAGGGTGGGCAAAGGACTTGAAGAGAAACTTATCTAAAGAGAGATGCATGGTCTATAAACACATGGAAAAAAGCTCATCATCCTTAATCATCAGAGAAATGCAAATCAAAACTACTTTGAGATATCACTTAACCCTAGTAAGAGTAGCCCACATAACAAAATCCCAAAACCAGAGATGTTGGTGTGGATGCGGAGAAAATTGCACACTTCTACACTGCTGGTGGGAATGCACACTAATACGTTCCTTTTGGAAGGATGTTTGTAGAATACTTAGAGATCTAAAAATAGACCTGCCATTTGATCCTATAATCCCTTTACTAGGTATATACCCAGAAGACCAAAAATCACAATATAACAAAGATATCTGTCCCAGAATGTATTGCAGCCCTATTCATAATTGATAAGTCATGGAAGAAGCCCAAGTGCCCATCGACCCACGAATGGACTAGCAAATTGTGGTACATGTAAACCATGAAATATTATGCAGCCTTAAAGAAAGATGGAGACTTTACCTCTTTCATGTTTACATGGATGGAGCTGGAACATATTCTTCTTAGCAAAGTATCTCAAGAATGGAAGAAAAATTATCCAATGTACTCAGCACTACTATGAAGCTAATTTATAGCTTTTATATGAAGGCTATAACCCAACTACAGCATATGGGGAAAGGGCCAAGGGTGGGGAAGGGAGGGGGGAGGTTAGGGTGGAGTGAGAGTATTGGGTGGGGTCACACCTACAGTGCATCTTAGAATGGGTACAGGCAAAACCTACTAAATGCAGAATACCAATGTCTATATATAATAACTAAGAAAATGCCATGAAGGCTACGTTGAACAGTTTGATGAGAATATTTCAGATTGTACATGAAACCAGCAAATTGTATCCCTTGATTGCACTAATGTACACAACTATGATTTAACAATAATAAAAAAAAAATAAATATAAATTTGTGAAAGTTGATCATATGAATTGGAACATTGTTACTATAACCAACAAAAACAGAGTTGAGAAGCCAGGTGGGAAGAACACCCAGAGGGTGTTAACACTACTCCAGGAATGTGATTCTCTCTGAACCTGGCTGCTGAAATTGCTTGCTATTACCTGAAAGCAGGTTCACTAGCTACTGAAACAAACTTCTGATTCTCTAAGAATAGTTTTACCCACTGCCATTGTTGCTGGGCAGAACTTCCAGCCCTTCAAAACTTCACTAGTGCTGATGTACTTTCTTGAAGAACAAAACATAAGATTTCTTTCTATAAAACCTCTGACCTGGTTTCTCTGTTTCTCTTTGTTCTTCAGACATATCAAGGACCACCTAGTCTGTATGCATGCCCTCAGTTGAAATTCTTGCTTCCTAAATAAAACATTTTTAATTTAGAGATTTGTGTCTATATTTTATTTGACTTCAATAAACCCGTAGCACAGTGGTTACAGCACCAGCCACATAGATCGAGGGTGGTAGGTTTGAACCTGGCCCAGGCCAGTTAAACAACAATGACAACTACAACAAAAAATAGCCAGGTGTTGTGACAGATGCCTGTAGTTCCAGCTACTTGGAAGGCTGAGGCAAGAGAATCGCTTAAGCCCAAGATTTTGATGTTGCTGGCACTCTACTGAGGGTGACATAGTGAGACTCTGCCTGAAAAAAAAAAAAAAAAAAGAGAGAAATAACTCCTCATTCTGTCCTCTTCAGCCCATGAGTAATGTCTAATCTGCCTTCTGTCGCTATGAATCTGTTCATTACATATATTTCACATACATGGAATCATGTAATACTTACCTTTTGGGGTCTGGATAATTTTTCTTAGCATAAAGTTTTTAAGATTTATCCATGTTTTAGCACGTATCACAACTTCACTCCTTCTTATATCTAAAAACATTCTACTGTATGCATATACCATAATTTGTTTATATATTTATCTATTGGTGGACCTTGTCCAACTTTGGGCTGTGGAGAATAATCTGCTATAAACATTGGCATACTAGTATCTGTTTAAGTCCCTTTTTTCAGTTCTTTCAAGTGTACATATAGGAGAGGAAATGCTGGGCCATATGGGAACTCTGTGTTTAGCTTTTTCAGTAACCATCAAACTGTTTCGTATGACCTCTGTAACATTTTGCATTCTTACCAGCAATGTACGAGGATCCTAATGTCTCCAAAGATTTACCATTTGTTTTTATTCATCTTTCTCAGAAAAATTGTGGCCATTTTAGCAGGTGTCAAGTGATATCTCCTATAGTTTTTGACTGCACTTCCTTAATGATAAATGATTTTGAACATTTCTTCAAGTGCTTATTGTCCATTAAAGGAACAAACTGACTTTCTGTATTTACAGCATTTCTGACATCATATGTGTGGGTTTCTACACCAAGGAAATCTCCAATTCTCTCTGGACCACAACTGGTTATCCTACAATTTAACTCATTTCTGACACTAACTATCCACTGTTAGAGTGGAGCCCACAGCTTCAGGGCTCTGTCCTGAAAGACTGCCCCTCACTTCAGATGTCAATCCTAAGTGTGGTAGTGGGTCTCCTCTAGCTTACCTACACTTCTGCTTGACTTGACTACAAATTGGCATTCCCAAATCCCCCTTCTTGGTTTTAA
The DNA here is from genome assembly GCA_963574355.1 of Loris lydekkerianus. Classification (NCBI taxonomy): domain Eukaryota; kingdom Metazoa; phylum Chordata; class Mammalia; order Primates; family Lorisidae; genus Loris; species Loris lydekkerianus. Next base: position 3,903 of record CAUYPK010033175.1, read on the forward strand.
TAGTCTGCTAATATGGCTCAAAGAATGTAAGAAAATGCTTTACTCACCATTACTGGTTTGTTATAAAGGATACAAGTCAGGAACAGCCAAACGAAAGACATACATACAGGACAAGGTATGGTGAGGGTGCAGAGCTTCCAAACTCTCTGTAGGCATGCTGCCCTCCCAGCAGCTCAATTTGTTCACCAACCCAGAAGCTCTCTGAACTTGTTGTTAAGGGAATTTTAGGGAGGTTCCATTGCATAGGCATGATGGATTAAATTGATGGCCACTGGTTAAGCCTTAGCCCCTCTGTCCTTTCTGGAGGAGATTTCAAGTGTCTTAGAAGCTCCTGTGGCAGGAAGCACAGGCTAAGACCAAATACACATTATAACAAAAGATGCTATCACCCCTATCACTCAGGAGGTTACAAAATGTTTAGGAACTCTATGCCAGGAACTGGGGACAGAGACCAAATTTATGTATCTTATTATGTCAAGGCTACCTATATGTCTTCTTTGCAGAAATGACTAGTCAGGTCTTTCTCCCATTTTTTAATTGGTTTGTTTGTCTTATGGCTGTCTCTACTTCTCATACAGTGAGTCAAAACATTCCTTAAATACATTTTCACTGACTCATCACAAGTCTGCTTTCTTCAGAGAAGACAGGATCCTTTCACTCTAATAGGCACAAAGCTATTAAATGTGATTTCCTGCTGAATTCTGGAAAGACATGTTATTTTACTTTCTTAAGAGGATTAAGATGAAAGTGAAAGGTATCAAGGATTCTGAAAGATTTTAGGTAAATTGCTCCAGGGATAATTTTATTTTTGAATGTGAGAAAGAATATTAATAAATAAATTTTAAGCAAGCAAAGACAACTATAATAATGAGGTTAATTGCTGTCTAAAGTAGGTCAGGCACTCTGCAGCAGAGTTTTAAACAAATTATATAAACATAGACATAACACCTTCAAGGATTGTCAAAATTTCTGGTCTATTTTAAATTTACATTGAAAATATTTAATAGGTTAATTTAATTATATTCGGTTAGGAATGGCTGACAAGAAAATAAACTTAATCACCAGGAAAATTAAAAATAACTCAGTTTTCTAGAATCCTCCTCCAAATTACTCACGTTGATAATATTTTATATATGTATTAATACATGTAATAGTTATAATGTAATTTGGACACAATGAGATTAGAGAATGTATGTATTGAATTGTGAGTGGGCTTACCACTGGGAAGATGTACATATAATCTAAATAACTTGGCTTTAACAAATATTCAGCTGTGGAGAAGCTGAGAAAAAATCAGAAAGCAGCGGCATCTTGAACATTTTCACAGTGCAGTCTGATTTGTCAGGGAGACTGATTTAATCAACATAAATTCAACACAGTGAGGGGAAGAAGAACGGCTCTGGATTCCTAATCTATTGTCATTGGTCATGCTTGTGTTGCTCTATGATAGGAATGTACTTAAATGGGAGGCCATCAGAGGTCCATTCAGTGTTAAGTTAAAACAAAACAAAACAAAAGTTGAAGAGAAAATGATTTGAAACAATAAAAGTTACAATGCTGCTACAGCACCACTACTAATAGCTTGAATGAGACCCGCTAAGTACAAGGGGCTGGTTGCTTTTATATGTCTTATATATATTAGCTCATAACCCCCAGAAGGAGGCAATACTATTATTATTATTATTATTTTTCATCGTGGCACTATAGCTCACAGCAACCTCAAACACTTGGGCTCAACTGATCATTTTGCCTCAGCTTCCAGAGTAGCACCTGCCACATGCCCAGCTATTTTTTAGAGATGGGGTCTTGCTTTTGCTCAGGCTGGTCTCAAACTCATCAGCTCAAGAAGTCCACCTACTTTGGCCTCCCAGAGTGCTGGGATTACAGGCGTGAGCCACTGCACCCAGCCCTATGCTGTCTTACAGTATGCATTTTACAGAGAAGAGAACTGAAGAACAGGTGTATGAGTGACTTGAACATGCCGTCAAGGAGCAGAACCCTGATGTGGCCCCCACCAGCTTGCCCATGTGTCTGCATGCTTCACTCTCATGCCAGCAGTCTCTCAACTTGTCTCCACATTGGAATCTTCTCAGGGGGATGGCAAAAAATTTACCAAACTGGTCACTTGATTGGGAGACCATTTATCTCCCAATCTCTAGGGGTGGGACACAGAGGCCAATTAATTTCTGAAGTTACCAATATGCAGAAAGGTTTGGGAATCTCTGTACTGTGCAATGCTGCCTTAGGAACTAGAGTTACTAAGCCAGAAAATAATATAACCAGGGGACTAAGAACAATAATGGACAATCTTAAACATACGATGAATAGGAACAAGGAACACAGTATTCTCTTCCCACTTAAAGGAAAATGAGTTTAAGCTGCAGCAAGATGAAATCGCATTTTTCTATTATTAGTATCCTACTTACCAACACAACATGCAGAAATGAGCATTTTAAAGAATAAGGCAGGCGTCCTCGACTTTTTAAACAGGGGGCCAATTCACTGTCCCTCAGACCGTTGGAGGGCCGGACTATAGTTAAAAAAAAACCTATGAACAAATTCCTATGCACACTGCACATATCTTATTTTGAAGTGAAAAAGCAAAACAGGAACAAAGACAATCACACCGCTTCATGTGGCCCGTGGGCTGCAGTTTGAGGACCCCTGGAATAAGGCATCTGCTTTCCACTTGAAATTAAAAATGGAATTGTGTTCAGAAATAAGGAATAGCTAGACATCAGTGTCTAGAGATGGTCTCAACTGAGGGGTGGGGGAAGGGTGGAAGCTACTGGCATTTGGCCCATAGTCACCACGGAGGCTCTAAACACCCTGCAGGGGATGGGGCAGGCCCCACAGTAAGAACTTTCTGGTCCAAAGTGTCCACTGTCCAGTTTGAGAAACTCGTTATAAATGACCATTTTCTCTTGACTATAGAGATAGTTAAGAGATGAAGTGTATTTAATCTTCCTTCTTCCGGGATTGTGGTTAATTCATATTTACTCAACAAGTGCAACAGAGCTACAGGACAGTATTAAAATAACTTAGACAAACTTTGAATTCCTGCAAACTGTACCACAATGGAGAAAATCCATAATAATGAATTTGATGGCGATCTCTAGCTATGAGGGTAAAGTGTGATCACTTTAAAAGTCTGTGATTTACAGGGAGGAAAAGGGAACTATAAATATAGATATAAAGTTGACCTATCAAATATGTACAGGCCAGTGAGTGAGAAAGCTGGAACCAGGAATTGAAAATACTCTGATGTTGGTTTCTCAGTGCCCAGAATATGTTTATTTTCACCTGCCTATGAAAGGTGGTAAAACTTCTGTGAAATCAGAGTAAAGAATCATGTAAGATGCAACTGGTCATTGAAAATGGGCAGAGGAAATTTGACACATTGCTTGAAGTAATACCAGAAAGAGAATAATCTTTAAATTGGTGCTTCTTATTTTTTTCTTACGGTATATTAATAGCATTTTCATGCTATCCTAAATACTTTTTCTTTAAAAATTTTTTTCACTAGATAGCTCTGTCTCAAAAAAAAAAAATAATAATAAAATTCTATTACATTTGACTGTATATAAAAAAAGTGATTATTAGGAAGTCTGATTATAAATTCTCAGTTTACTCTAGCATATCCTATTAAAATTGGATCTGGGCTTACTTCAGAAGTTTTGGCTTGGAAAGCTCTACCTCTGATCTTGTCTAAAGCATTAGTTTGTATTAGCAATAAAGAACAATGCTGCATGTCTGAAAAGATTTTGAACTAGAATTCTGGTTTGCACTTTTTTTTTTTTTTCTGTAATGACCAAATAAGTGATCTTTTAAGAGATCTTACATAGCAAGTTCTGTTGTATAGCCCAGTGATATGCCTGGAGAGGTATTTGTTGCTTTTCTCCTATTCCAGACGAGGAAACAGTAGATGCAAAAGCATTTGAAGATGACAGAACCATTAGGTGTGAAGGAGTCTGGGTTGAGAATGGGGAGTGAGGAATGAGAGGTGATTCTGACTTTGTAAACAGAAGCTACCTCTCAGATCAGGGAGAGCCTTAAAAATCCTATTGATGAGTCTGAGTTTAAGCTATTGAATGCTTAATTTGGAAAAGTAAAATAATCATATTTGTAAAGAGGTGGCATTATTCTAGACATTTAGTGACATGGTTCTGGAGGTCTTGTGGAAGATAGACTGGAGAGGGTTAGAGTTCAGGCAGGGAGACCACAGAGGAGGACACAGGTATCATGAGGTGACTCTGAGAGCACGCACCAAGGCCATCACAGGGGCATCAAGAGGAAGGAACATTGAAGAGTTATTTAGACATTTCAGGGGTAATAAAACTTGAGGCTTGGTTGGCTGTGAAGTATCTGATGAAGAAGGAAACAGAAAGATTCCCGGATTACTGATTTTGGATGCTTATAAATACTTTAACTTCATTATCTCTTTTAATCTATGATGTAGTAATTATTATCCACCCTCCACAGATGAAGACACTTGGGTTAAGTAACTTGCCCAAGACCAGACAGAGGAGAGTGGTACAGCGGGAATTTGAACCCAAGGTTATCAAATACCAAATCACGTGTTTTCTACTGTTCTAATGCCTGGGATGAGTATTACAAGAGGAAGAGAATATGTGGGACGTTAGATAAGATATAGCATTATGTTTTGGAAAGGTAGGCCCTCAGATGGATATGGGCTGCATAGCTGACCCAAGTATTGGGCAATTAAATAACTGGAATTTTAAAATATGGTTTTACCCTCACTTCCTGTGTTATATTCTACCTTATTGCATTTTACAATGATGACTGTGGCAAACCTTTTTAGATTATGCCCAAATCTAAAAAGACCAGTGATAATGCAAGTATGTTACAGAACATATTGGGAAGCAGACTGTGGAAAAAGGTCTTATTAACTTTTTCATTAGTCATTTTTAACCACATTACACATTAACACTTCAGTACACTTCACAAAATAGCAATTTGGGCTTTTTATTCAACTACATTTAGTAGAAAAATGGGAACTGAATTAAATACAATGTAGAAAACAAATAGTGCAAAAAATTTCATGAATATTAATAGAGAATCAGGCAAATGCAGTATATTTGGGTTTGTATCACAAAATATGCAATTCATTCTTTTGTGGAATTGCTATTTCCAAACAAGATAGATTGCTTTAGTCATTTGAAAAAATGTAAAATGTGAAAAATTCATGGAGGAAAGACAGGCTCAGATTATGGGAAGTATGATCGATTTCTTAATGAAAGAATGAGGTTTTGAATAAAGTACTCGGTTTGGCAGCATCTAACAAGATCATATTCAGTGAATATGAATCATTAGTAAACTATGAAACCGTGAACAAACATACACGTGAGGGGATTAAACTAAAGATGGAAGTTGGACACATGGCTCTCACCTGTAATCCTAGCACTCTAGGAGGCTGAGGCGGGTGGATCACTTGAGCTCACAAGTTTGAGACCAGCCTGAGCAAGAGTGAGACCCCTGTCTCTACTAAAAATGAAAAAACTGAGGCAAGAGGATTGCTTGAGCCCAAGACTTTGAGGTTGCTGTGAGCTATGACGCCATGGCACTCTACCAAGGTGACAGAGTGAGATTCTATCAATAAATAAATAAATAAATAAATAAACTAAAGAAGGAGAGCCAAATTGGCACACTTAAAAATATTTTTTTTGTCAGTATTTTTTTGACAGTGTCTCACTCCATGGTGGTGTCATCATAGCTCACAACAACCTCAGTCTGCCCACTCAAGTCATGAGCTCTATGAAAGGAATTGACAAACAATTCATAAAGGGCCAGAAAATAAATATTTTTGGCTCTGCAGGCCACAGAATCCATGTTGTAACTTGTCCACTTGGCCACGGTAGCTCTAGAGCAGCCTCAGACAGTACATAAACAAATAGATATGGTTGGGTTCCAGTAAAATTGTAGCCAGTTGCGGTGGGTCACAGCTGTAACCCTAGCATTCTGAGAGGCTGAGGTGGGTGAATTGTTTGAGTTCATCAGTTCCACACTCTAGTCCTAAGAATAGAAAACCTACCTAGGTCTCATGGCAGGCACCTATAGTCCCAGCTACTTGGGAGGCTGAGGCAAAAGTTTGGTTCATGGAAAGGAAAACTGAATATTTAGACTCAAAAGCAACTATTCAGCTACATTCAAGGTTGAACCAAGGGTCATTTACTAAGTACATGGATAATATACTTGTAATTCTAGATGACTTATGCCTTTTTTTTTTTTATCATTGGGGATTCATTGAGGGTACAAGATGTGTCACATACTGAGACCCCCACCCCCCTCCCTCTTTCCCTCTCTCTCTTCTTCCTTTCCCCATCCCTCCCTCCCTCCTTCTCTCTCTCTGCTCTCCCCTTTCCCCATCCCCATTGTGTCATTAATTGTCCTCATATCAAAATTGAATACATAGGATTCATGCTTCTTCATTCTTATGATGCTTTGGTAAGAATAATGTGTTGCATAGATGACCTATGACTTTAACCTTTCTCATGCCTTGGGGTAGACGTAGTGGCTGGGCTTTGCCTCTTTAGACAGTGGGTGATAGACTCTGATGATGGACTCCCATAGTTTGAAGTCAGTTCCAGCATGGAGTTTGTGTGTGTGTGTGTGTATTGAGGTATACACACACATCCATACACAAAGACACATATATATACAGTGTATTAAAAAACTATAATATTTAAACAGAGAATGTAGGCTAGAGTAGCTGTAGTTTTCAGAAAAATAAGAATGATGGTGCGTAAAAATTCAAAAATTCTTAGAAAATGAGGAAAATAGATTTTCCTGCATTAAAGAGATCTAAAAAGCAGGCTTCAGTTTTGTTCACTGAAAACAGTGAGCTGAAAGATAAGTGCTTTATATGTAGAAAATGGTAAGTGCTTTGCCCTTTACAAAGGGAATCTAGAAAATGCTGCCCTTTTAATATGTCCTGTAACTTGCCCTGGGTTTGAGATGAATAAAGATGGCACTAGAAATAATAAAGCAATAAATCAGAAAGCCCCAAAATTCCTTTTGTGTCACAGCCCTTACATGTTCAGAGGCAATAACAATCTTCAGAACATACCAATTTCCCTATGTGGGATGGAACTTGGAAGAACTGGGAGAGAAAATACTGAATAGGAATAAAAAATGTTTTTGCCTGTCTTTTATTTTCCTTACTTTGAAATTTTTGCTGTCCACATGTTAGTTGGAGGTCTTAATAGACCCAGCCATGAGTTGATATCTAAAGCAGAAAGAAAAAACAAACAAACAACAACAACAAAAAAACATAGATGGGTCTGTACCTGAGCTGGAATCTGAAATAAACATAATCATTTCTTTTTTAATTTTAATGTTCAAAGCATTTGCTGTTCTTTTCACTCTCTTCACATGCTACCTGCTCTTCTTTTCATGTATTTGAAACTCACCAACTCTTCTCTTCATGGCTTTCTTTAGTTTCTAAAATGCCAGTGTAAGTGAGAAAAGGTAAAAATAGTTAGAAAAATCTCTGTCCTTTGGAAAGTTCAACACACAATTTAACATATTAATGATGAGTGAGAACAGAGTTTTTCTTATAAAAGTAGGAATCACGAGACAGCGAGTCATTTTCTTGGTTTCTACTTGGCTGGCTTTGGAGTCATTTGTAGTTTTAATTTGGGTTACTTGCCAAAACCAGACAACGATAATTATTTCTATGACTATTAAAGTTTCATGTGAATCTTAACATAAATGTGCTTGCAATGCCTTGCTTTTTCTTTAGTAATAATATTTAACTATTTTGTATATCACTTTAGAACACACGTTAGCGGGGGACTGACAAATGAGAGTAAGGGTGCCCTGCTCTATTCCCAAAGCATTTGATTCCAGGCCACTTTTCATTGTAGAGTCAGGACAATCTCTATTAGAGCATCTATTAGATGCTCATGTAAATATGAGATGCATCTTTCTCTGTACTGTTCAAAAGACTGACAACCACAAAACTTCCATGAAGGGACCAGAGAGTGTCCCAGGAAGAAAGCTCCTTGTCCTTTGATGCACACAGTTCTCTCTTGACCTCCCCTGTTTCACTCCTTATACCTGAATGGAAACCAAAGTCCTTGTACAATTTGAGTTCAACTTAATGGCTTCTCTTTTTTTCTCCCAGGACGTAGTCCTTTCCACATTTTTTGTTCTCCCAACACACCTCCTCTTGACTCCTCCTAATCTTTGCTTTTAAGCTGTTCTCAGCTAACCTGTATCTAATCAATTAACACTTTCCTATGGTTCAGCATCAACCACCTTTAAGTGATTCTACTCCACTTTCCTCATGCTGTACACTTTTCTTCTAAAATTGCCTCTGTAATTGATGGGCACACCAAAAATTCTGATGTAAGCATTACATAAGATTTCCATGTAATAAAAACACTTGTACCCCTTTAATTAATAAAAAGTTAAAAGAAAGAGAGAAAATAGATCCATCTAGTTTAAATTCCAGGCATGCCAGTGGGTAAATTTTTTTTTTATTATTATAGATAAAAATATGCACCATAGATGTGGCCCAACCCATCACCCTCCCTCCACCCAAACCTCCCCCCTCCCTTCCCCTTCCTTGGTCCTTTCCTCATAGTCTTGTGGTATAGTTGGGTTATA
>CAUYPK010033178.1:0-40625 GCA_963574355.1 Loris lydekkerianus
AGGGAAGGAGGGAGGAGAGTGGGGCTTTGGTGTGTGCCACACCTTTTGGGCGCAAGACACGACTGTAAGAGGGACTTTACCTAAAAAATGCAATCAGTGTAACCTGGTTTATTGTACCCTCAATGAATCCCCAACAATAAAAAATAAATAAATAAATAAAAATGTGATAAATATTTCTCCTACTAAAATAGTTTGGAAAGTTCTAGCATACTTTAAGGAAAAAATAAAATGTCTAGTATAAAATTGCAAAATAAAAGATAATATTATTTTTATTTTTGACTGTGATGAAAACTCCAGAGAACCCAGTAAATATCTACTGTAAATAATATAATTTGACAAAGTGATTGCACTTTTATATTTATTGTACTACTAATAGTGATTAGAAATGTGAGAAAAAATTCATTTACAATGACAATAACCATAAAATTCTTAGGAATAGACATGATAAATTTTATTTAACTATATAATATGACTTGGATAAAGGTGATCTGTGTTAATGGGCTAACATATACATTTATTGCCATTCCATTCAGGAACTCAGAGGTTCATTTTCAATTTGGTAAAATCCCTTTAAAGTCTTATGAATAAGTGAGAATAACTAAAAATAGAAGGGGATAATTGATTTTGGTGAAGAGTTATCTTATAAGCTATTAAAAGTAACTATAAACACATGGTCACATAGTTAGATGAAAAGGCTGTATATATATGTCTAGGACAGAGAGAACAAGGGAAACATTGGTATTAATGAGGTAAGAGTATTATTGTTACTTCATTTTGTGGAACTGCCCAGTGTATTGCAGAACATACTACCACTGTTAGAACCAAAAGGTAAACTCTCAAGCAGAGATTGCCCCTGATGGAAAATTAAGCTAGAGACAGGAAGATCGTATTAGATTTTCGAATACATGTAGGCCATTGTATGATCTGAAATGCTTGAAGCTCTGATTCTTCTATTAGGTTTTATGAGTTGTTCACAGTGGATCATTTCCTCATGTATTTTGTAATGTTTGTTTATAAATAAGCCTAATTGTTTTCTGTGGGGATCCTGTGCCTCTAGATCAGTGGTTCTCAACCTTCCTAATGCTGCAGCCCTTTAATATAGTTCCTGTGGGTTGCTACCCACAGGTTGAGAACTGCTGCCCTAGTATATTACCTGGTTTCACAGGCCAAGGACTGATTTTTCTAAAAGCTTTTTTCCCCTTTTTTTAAAGATTGTGGTAAAATATATATAACACAAAATTCACAGTATTAACCATTTTTAAGTTTATAATTCATTGACATTAATTACATTCATAATGTTCTTCAACCATCATCACTTTCTATTTCCCAATTTTTTTTTACTATTCCAAACACAAACTCTGTACCCATTAAACAGTAAGGCCTTATTTCATACCCTTTTCTTCCACCTCTCGTCACCTCTAATCTATGATACTTCCCCTCTCAGTGAATTTGCATTTTCTAGATATTTTACATAAGTGCAAGCCTACATTATTTGTCCTTTTGTGTCTGGCTTATTTCACCCAGTGTAATATTTTCAAGGTTCATTTCTGTTGTAACATGTTATCAGAAGTTCATTCCCGTTTATGACTGAATAATATACTCTTGTATGTATAGACCACATTTTTTTTTATCCATTCTTCCATTGTTTGCATTTTTAGCTATTGCAAATAATGCTACAATGAACACTGGTTTATAAGTATCTGTTTAAGTCCCTGTTTTCAGTTCTTTTGAGAATCTTAAGAGTGGAATTTTGGGGTCAGATGATGATTCTTTGTTTAACTATTTGAGGAGTCACCAAACTGCTTTCCACAGTGGGGGTGGCATTTAACATTCCTTCTAGCATGGCATGAATTTCTCCACATCCTTGCCAACACTTGTAATTTTTCTTTTCTTTTTTCAAAAATTATAACAGGTAGGAAGTGGCATCTGATTGTGATTTTGATTATGTTTCCCTAATGATTAATGATGTTGAACTTTTCATTATTAGTCATTTGTATATTTCTTTGGAGAAATGTCTATTCAGGTTTTTTACCTATATTTGAATTGGGTTGCTTGTCTTTTTGTTGTTTTTTAGTTGGAGGAGTTCTTTATATATTCTGGAAATTAATCTCTTATCAGATAGATGATTTGCAATATTTTCTACCATTAGAAGGGTTGTCTTTTCTTTCATTTGATAGTATCTTTTGATGTACAGAAGTTTTTAATTTTGGTAAAGTCTAATTTATCTATTTTTTCTTTTGTTGCTGTGCTTTTAGTGTCATATCTAAGGGTCATGAAGATTTACTCTGTTTTGCCCCAAGAATTTTATGGTTTTAGCTTTTACATTTTGGTCATTGATCCATTTGGAGTTAGGTTTTGTGCATAATGTGAAGGAGCAGTCCAGATTTGTTCTTTTGGATATGGAAATCTAATTATCCTGTCACCATTTGTTGAAAAGACTGTTCTTTCTGTGTTTATATTTTTCTTAAAGATACTTGAATTTCATTCATCTGCCTGGTCCATTATAGAAAGGATTACTGTAATATTTTCTAATATATTGGCTGCTGTAAATTTGCAGTTAATACTGTAATTTTTAAGAATAGAAATCTTTAGTCCCATTTTTAATTGTTTTTGTTCACTCTTCTATGAGGGTAAGATTTTAGTATTTAGTCCTTGTTTATCAGCTTTAAATTGACATAGAATGCAGGTTCTTGTCCTAAGTTGTCTTCTATTTGAAGTGGTCTCTCCTAAGCCCAAACTAGTATTGAAACATTTCTTCACCCCCAGGTTTCTGATGAGATCATGTTACTTCTATATTGTCCAGTCACTGCCAGTGGATTCAGGGTTTTCTGTTCACATGAGACATAAAATGATTAAAAGAAATAAAAAATTCTTATTAACAAAGTCTTTATTTCTAGTGTAGGAAACAATAATGGATAGTAAACCTAAAATTGGTTTGAGTTTTTTAATGAAAAATGTTCCTTCTTGTAATTTATAGACCTGGTATTTCTTAGACCTACTGAACAACGTGACAGATATTTCTTAAATTAAACTTTTTATTTTTAGATAATTATAGACTTAGCTATAGTTGTAAGGAATAATATAGAGAGATCTTGTGTATCCTTTATTTGGATTCCTCCAATGATAACATCTTAAACTATGTAGTATACTATCACAACTAGAATATTGACATTGATACAGTCAAGATACCTGACATTTCGATCACCACAAGGATCCCTTAGGTTGTCCCATTGCCCTAGTTCCCTCTCATCCCTACTCCCTTGTTAACTCCTGATAACTGCTAATCCATTTAAAAAATTTTGTCACTTGCAGAATGTCATATAAACATGTTGTAATGTATATAACCTTTGGAGATTGGCTTTTTTGACTTGGCTTAACCTTTGAAGACTCATCCATGTTGTTGTGTATCAATATTTGTTATTTGTTATTGTACATGTTCCATGATTTGGACATACCACTGTTCAGCCATTCACCCTTTGAGAGATAGCTTAATTGTTTCCAGTTTGGGCTGTTTTGAATAATACTGCTGTAAACATTAGTATTCAGAGTTTTGTACAAGTATATGTTTCAGATTTCTAGGGCGAATGTCCAGGAATATAATTGCCAGGTCATATTTTAGTTGCATGTTAATTTATAAAGAAAGTGCCAACTCTTTCCCAGAGGGACTGTACGATTTTACAGTTCCACCAGCGATATATTAAGTGATTCTGTTTCTTCTAATCCTTACCAGTATTTGGTGATGCTGCTAATTTTTATTTTGACTATTTTGATAGGTATGTGTTATTGTAGTTTTAATTTGTATTTCTGAAGTGGCTAATAATTTTCAGCATGTTTTTATATGTGCATATTTGCCATCTGTAAGTCTTTGGTGAAGTAACTCTTATGTCTTTTGGCCATATTCCAACTGGATGTTTCTGTGTATGTGTGGCCATATTCCAATCGGATGTTTCCATGTGTGAATGTAAGTTGAGGTTTGGGAGTTCTTTATATATTCTAGCCTTTGTCAGATACATGATTTGAAAATATATTCTTCTAGTTTATAGTGTTTTTATCCTCTTAACAGTCTTTTTATAGAACCAAAAGTTTTTACTGTTGATCAAGTCTGGTTTACCAAGTTTCACTTTTCTTTATCATGTTTTTAGTTTCTTTCAACAGGTATTTATTCATTCATCATTAAGAATTGAGAAATGTACTGGTTGCTTGATACTTCAGTTTGGATTAAATTATGTTTAACTAATTCGTAAGCAGAAACCAGTTCATGGGTAAATGTAAGAAACCTTGTTAGAAAATGGTGTTGTTGTTTTTCCATTGGATATTAAACCTACATAAAATTTTTATTGGTATATTTATACTGTAAACATGCCTTTTTTTCCATGGTGCTACAGTTTGAATATGGGTTGTCCCCACCGAAAACCCATGTTGAGGTGGGACAATTGTGGCAGTGCTGGGAGATGGTGATTTTAAGAGGTAATTAGATCCTTAAGATGGATTAGTGACTTTATAGTAACACTGGATTAGTTCTCCTGAGAACTGGTTGTTATGAAATAGGTCAGCCTCCTTTGTCCCCTGGCCACATGTATCTTTTACATGTGCCTGCTCCCTTTTTTGCTTTCCACTATGAGTTGAAGCAGCATGAGGCTCTTGGTAGACCACCTAATCTTGGTCTTCCTGGCCTTCACAACCATGAGCCAAAATATACCTCTTTGATAAATTATCTAGTCTCAGGTATTCTGTTATAGTAATAGAAAATATATTAAGACAAAAAGTTGGTATCATGTAAGAAGACATGTAAGAAGCAGAAAAATGTGATCCATAATCAAATAGTAAAATGATTACACAAATGACCTACATCTTAGCAGAGACATCAACTATTAAACTATTACCAGCTATTATGTATAAGTTACGAAATAAGATAGAAAAAAAAAATTGAAAAGATCTTTAAATGGCCAGCCTTCAAGTTTTCCAAATGTTTATCCTCCACTCCCCTTTTGATTATAAATTCTGTCTTCAAGTCATTCCTTTGCTCCCACAACTCTTTGTAAATAGCAGAAAGTAATCACATGGCATCTTGAGCACTCTGCTGCTTAGATGTTTCTTTTACCAGAAATCCTAGCTTATCATTCTTAAATTCCACCTTCCATAAAGCCCTGGCACAGCCAAGTTCTTCGCTATTTTCTAACAAGGATGTCATTTATTCTAGTACCCAATAGGGTATTTCTCATTTACATCTGAGATTTCTCAGAAGAGCCTTTACTATCCACATTTCTATCAATATTCTGGTCACAAGCACTTAAGTAATCTCTAACAAGTTCCAGACTTTCCACAGTTTGAGGTCTTATTCTGAGTTTTCACCAGAATTACTCTTAATGTTCTGTTCATGGCAATGTGGGGTTTTTCTAGCCTGCTCTTCTAAATTCTCCTACTCAGTCAGGTAATCAGTTCCAAAAGCATTTCCACATTTTTAGCTATTGTTATATTTTCTGTACCCCTTTGATCATGACATTCACCATGTCTGGGATATGCTTGGCATTTTTCCAGGAGTCGTGTCTTTAAATACTACTCAGAAATAAAAGTCCAGCTTATATGCTACTGTGGTTCACATTAATCATTCTTTTGCTTTACCTGCTATAGTGCTTATTGCCTTTATTCCTAATATGAGACTTAATAATGTAATACCTTGTGTTGTTTATGAACTTTCTAGAAATGCTTTGCTAGTATGATCTAACTATCCTGAGGGTAAGTAAATGTGTACTTCCTTTTATTCCTACAGTAGTTCATACTGCCACTCTATATTTATAGTTAGATTATATATATAATCTGTATTTCATTGAAAGAGAATTTGAAGTCATGTAAACTTATCTTCAATGAAACATTTGTTCATTTACCTTATATTTGTATGTGTTCTATGTTTCACAAAAGAAAAGAACTTCTACATGTATTACTTCATTTGATCTGTATAGCAAATGCCACTCTAGTTTAACACATGAGAGATAAGAAGTCTTGCCAAAGATTATACAGATACTAGAAATAGAAACCATTGAATTCTTACTCTACACATGTTGCTGTCACTGAATAAATGAGACAATTGAATGGAATTAAGTCTAAACTGAGTTGTGGAAACTGTCTTTTCATTGAAGTAGCAACTGAAATATAAAGAGATTTTAGTTGCTAATGATTTTATCAAAGTAACAAGTAGCCAAGAGTTTGGTAGAGCTGAGGTTTTTTTGTTTGTTTGTTTTAAAGTATTTTTAGAGACAGAGTCTTACTTTGTTGCCCTAAGTAGATTGCCATGGCATCACAGCTCACAGCAACCTCCAGCTCTTGGGCTTAGGTGATGCTCTTGTCTCAGCCTCCCGAGTAGCTGTGACTACAGGCACCTGCCACAATGTCCAGCTATTTTTGTTGCAGTTTGGCCGCGGCCAGGTTTGAACCTGTCATCCTTGGTATATGGGGCCAATACCCTACTCACTGAGCCACAGGTGCTGCCCCCCTGAGGTTTTTTTTTTTTTTAAATTTGTGTGAATTTTTGCTGTTTATTTTTTGCTCTTTGATTTTTTTCTTGCTTTTCATTGAAACATGTTAAATATGAATTCCAGTTATGTATTATCAGTTGATTTGTCAGTTTCTTATATGTCTTCTTATTTGTAAAATCTCCTTATCATACCTTCAATGTAAGCTAATATTAACATTTCTCCGCAGTTTTCCTAAATAAATATAGTTGATGCTAATATTAAAAAAGTATTCATGCAGTAGGTCAGGAATCTCAGTCTTTTTATCTTGCCCATATATTCCTATAGTATTTACTGAAAATGTTAGGATTCTCCACTAGAGTGGCACATGTGAAGACTAGACTTATGAGAATGAAGTTTGATAATTCTTCCATTCCAGTTCTTGATCCCGTCTCCATTTTGAGAGAGGGATCTTAGCTGCCAGATCTAAGATTTAGATCTCTTCTTTATGTCTCTTTTAATTTTGTCCCCCCTTTAAAATTTTTCTCTGTAGCAGTTATTAATATTTATCTTACATCATTTTTTGTTTTATTATCTTTTATTTTTCCTGCTGTAATACAAGTTTTAAGACAAATCCAATCTTCTTTGCACTGCTCTATCCTTAGCACCTGGTTGGCACACAGCAAGCACTCAATAATATTAATATTTGTTTTATGAATGAATAACATTTTAAGGAAGAGAACTTTGGCATCAGTGTATAGAATGGTCTGCAGAGAAGAGAGACTAGTTAAGAGATTATGAAAAGACTAAAGAAATGACAGTAAAAATAAAGAGACGGAAGATACATAAGGAAAACATTTTTGAAGTAGAATAGATAGGATTTGGTTACTGAGTCGCTGGCAAGTGAAGAGAAATGGGAGGAAAAAATTTGTTCTGAAATTTCTGGCCAGAGAGACTGGCTAATTGGTATACTATTCCAGGCCCACAGTGGATACTCAGTGATCATATATTGAATGAATAACTATTCGAGCTAAACTATTACCTTTTGAACTAAATTTTCAAATGTAATTTATTGAGGTCTGTGGATAATTTCCATTCTCTGGGTTTCTTTCTAATTTACCCTTATTCCTACTTTAGAATTATGCTTCCCCAGTTCTATCAGATGCTAATATTATAAGCCCTTTTACCACTGTATTGTAATATTACAGCCTAAAGATTTTTTCTTGGATTGTCTGCTTTCATAGTTAGGTACTTTCAAAGTTTGCTGCTTCTGTCCATGTTGGTGAAGAAGCCGAGAAAGCTACGTAGGACTTACCTGTCAGCGCAAATCCTTTTGTGACTAATTCTTTTCCAATTTAAAAGAAGTAAGTTTTCATTGTTCTGTTTCCATGGCTCCCAACTTTCCTAATGCCATGGCCCTTTAATATAATTCTTGTGGGTCGTGACCCACAGGTTGAGAACTGTTGTTCTATTTAGTTTCTTCCTGTCCTCAACTTGAGCAAGGTGCTTGAAATTCTTTTTTTTTTCTTTCTTTTTTTTTAGACAGTCTCACTTTGTTGCCCTTGGTAGAGTGCCGTGGAGTCATAGCTCACAGCAACCTCAAATTCCTGGGCTCAAGCTATTCTCTTGCCTCAGTGTCCCAAATAGCTGGAACTATAGGTGCCCACCACAATGCCCAGCTATTTTTTCTTTCTTTCTTTTTTTTTTTTTTTTTTAGAGATGGGGTCTTACTCATGCTTAGGCTGGGCTTGAAGTATTGAGCTTAGGCCATCCACCTGCTTCGACATTCCATAGTGCTAGGATTGCAGGAGTGAGCCACCATGCCTGGCCAAGGTGCTTGAAATTTACAATTGTGATTTCTTAGTACTGATCAAAGTTCCCTTGATAAAACTTTTTTTTAAACAAAACTACTTCCATAAATTAGTAATTCAAGCTTATATATTTTAAACAAGTTTTTTTTACAGGATTAGACCATTTAAACTGGTTAATTTGGGCACTGTTACTAAAGGCAAGTTACTTTTCACAATCCAAGTATATATCAGATATGCCATTTATAATCCTACAGCAATTGAGAGTGTGTTGGCATGGAGTAGAATATTGTTGAACTTAAGAATGCTGTTACTACATGGAAGAGAGATATCTAAAAAGAATCCAAAATGAAATTAATAAATTAATTTTTAAATAAAAGATAACAATGTCTTTTTATTAAAAAAATTAGAGTGTGGCTCAGCATCCGTAGCCCGGTGGTTACGGAGTCAGCCACATACACCAAGGCTGGCAGTTTTGAAACCACCCTGAGCCAGCTAAACAACAACGATAACTGCAGCAAAAAAATAGCTGGGTATTGTGGTGGGCTTCTGTAGTCCCACTTACTTGGGAGGCTGAGGAAAGAGAATCACTTAAGCCCAAGAGTTTGAGGTTGCTGTGAGCTGTGACGCCACGGTATTCTACTGAGGATGACATAGTGAAACTCTGTCTCAAAAAAATAAAAATTAGAGAGTGTGCAATGAAGAAAAATAAATAATTGAGTAATAGATTATGATGTTTCATTTTTAAAAAGGGATTTAAATGAGTTAAATATATAATTTTGTTCTAATGCTATATTTTTCATACAGTGTATTTTAATAAATTGCAATGTTTGTACCAAGTTAAAATAATAAATTATTTTAATACTGTAGAATTTTTAAGCTAGACATATCTAGTTTTTGTTTTCTCAGAAAACTTTAAATATTTCAAATAAAAAACTCTTGGTCATAGATTCATGCTTTTTCAAATTTGTGATATTCTGCACCATCCTCTGGTCACCTGTGTATAATATAATCATGTTTTCTTCTGTTTTTGTTGATATATGGGAATTTTAATAAAAAACCATTCATGGAGCGGTGCCTGTGGCTCAAAGAGTAGGGCGCCGGCCCCATATACCAGAGGTGGTGATTTCAAATCCAGCCCCAGCCAAAAACTGTAAAAAACAAACAAATAAACAAACAAACAAAAACATTCATGTACTCTTAATAGTGAAAAGTTAATGATAGAGCCAAGAAATGAGTGAGATGCTAAGAGGAGAACAGATTATCTTTTAAAAATTGGTATGGTGTGGCAGTCATCGACTTCTTGTCCTCAAAGATCTCTAGAATACATTTCCAAAAATAGGAGGTATCTTTAATACAAAGTTTATGCCTTACTTTAAGGAAATTCTGTAACAAAAAATTTCCTTCTAAAAACAAGTTCCATATACCTCACCACACAAAAAAAAAATGCATAGTTTTTTTTTTGTTTTTTTTTTTTAAATATTCTATTTCTTTTTGACCCCATGGAGAAAACAGGTTAATTTACTTTTTTTCCAGATCTACAGTACACTGACTTATAGCAGAATTCTTTCATTTGTCGAGTATCTTGCCATGAAAAATCCTGGTTCTTGAAGCCAGAGGGTTGCTTGAGCCCCGGAGTTTGATGTTGCTATGAGCTAAGCTGATGACATAACCCTCTAGCCTGGGCAACGGAGTAAGACTCTGGTTCTTGGCCACATGCACTGGCTCATGCCTAAAATCCTAGCACTCTCAGAGGACAAGGTGGGAGGATCACTTGTAGTCAGGAGTTTGAGACTGGCCTGAGCAAGAGCCAGACCCTATCTAACTAAAAATAGAAAAAATTAGCTGGGTGTGGGACCTGTAGCACCTGTAGCTCTAGCTACTGGGAGGCTGAAGTAGGAAGATCTCCTGAGCCCAGGAGTTTGAGGTTGTAGTGAGCTATGATGATGCCACTGCATTCTAGTTGGGTGTCAGAAAGAGACTCTGGTGAGGCTGTCTCAAAAAAAGAAAAAAGAAATCTTTAGAGGACTTCCCTGAGGAATCTATAATGCCTTACCAAGAGGGAAAGTAAACCAAGGATAAAAACGATGAGTTTTGTGTTTTAATGTTGATTTTTAAATATTGTACTTTTAGTATGTTGAAGGAGCAGGTAATATTGAAAGTGTCATCTTTATTATTAGAATGATCCTGAATGTTTTGCATTATTAGAATGAGACTGAATGTATGGGGAGGCAGAACTTTACTTCTGCTCTCTTAAAGTCTCTAGCTAAGCCTGAGGATTAAGTTGACGTAAGACAGATTAATAGGAGAAATGTATGTCCTTGGGGGAAAATAAAGACTCAGAGAAGCAGTTAAAGCTGAACACTGGTGGGTGTACCTGCTAATAAGTTGGACAATGAATAGTACATTCTGAAAAAGTGACAAGACGAAGGGGCTTGGGCTGAGTCAGGTAATTGTGGGGGAGAAATGAGTAGGAATATAAGGATTAGTTTAACAAAATTTGTACAGATTTTCCTCAGCCTCAACTCTCCATCTTTGGGGGATAAGAAGGTTTCTTTTCTCCTGGGATAGGCAGGGCACCTTTCACATTAGAAAAAAATCTCTACTTTTGGGAAGAAAAAGAAAAATTAGAATGTCCCTCTTGCATCGGTTGTTTTTTAAGGACTTTTGACTCAAAATAATCCTTATGCCATTGTGGCATATTCAGGGATATACCAATCATGCGGTATCTCCATGATTGAGTAACTTTCTAATGAAATATCTTTTATAGATTTACTTCATGTAGTCAATAGGATATATCAGTAAAGTAATACTGACAGATACATAATAAAGATATAACACTAATTCTATTTCTATACAAAGTGGTTTTACTATCTTCACATTTCTAAAGTATTGAAATACCCCTTATGTATATGAAGATTTAAACTCAGAAGAAATACTTGGTTCATCTCTTCCTGTAGTTGTTTCAGATTCAGCATATACTTAGTAAATAAGTATTCATTGTGTACTATGTTAAATACTTCAAAATAATAGTCATACGTTACATAGTCTGCATTAGCTTGTGTGTAAAATTCGAAAAATTTGGGATGATTTCCTTTTTGCTCACTGAAGATTTTATTTTGGGGAGCTTTTTGGGTTTTGCTTAGGAAGGAACTTAGTAGATAACTTTTATAATTACTGTAAAACTGCTTAGTCAGTTCTGTGCCAAACCAAGTGTGTTATTTGGAACAGAAATACCTCTTATTCATCCTTGGTCCCTAGCATAATATTTCATAGTAAATATTTGTCAAATGGCATGAATTTTCTGAAAAAGTCACATTATTTCAGTCTTAAGTTTAAAAAAAAAATAGATGTAAGTAGTTTTGAGTCATTTTGAAATTAACTGCTTTTTAGAACACTATTGTTCAATGGAACTTTCTGTAGTGATGGATATAAATCTACACGGTCCAGTACTTTAGTAGAAAGAATTTATGGCTGTCTCCAAATTTTAGGAATTGTCACATATTCTGGGAATAATTCCTATTCTCAAGGAGCTTCAAAGTCTATTAAAGGAGAGAGATTTCTAAACCAAAAGTAACAATATATGTGGAGGAGAGGACACTGCAAGTTAAATTTTGAAGGATAAATACTTATGGGTCCAGATAGAGAAAGCAGCATTTGACAAGAAATGGAAACAGGAGATCATATGGTCCATTTTGGTAATTGTAAGAATTTTCTCTATTCCTGGAACCTAGGGTGAGATAGAAAGTTGCTAAAAAGAATGGATAATTAATTGATCATTAGTTAATGCTGTGTTTTATATGCTATGATGAAGAGTTTGGATTATATCCTTAAGGCTACAGGAGAGCCACTGCAGGGTTTCAAACTGGTAAGTAAAAAAGATTTTAATATCTAAGCTTAGACCTCTTGACCCCAGATTTAAACTTGAAATTTTTAGAGGAAATAACTTTATGTTAAAATTTAAATTTGATTAGATCCTGTATGGTTCCTTCCCTGATCAATTGTATTTGCTATTATTATTTGCTGTTATTAGGATGGTTTTAATTACCAAAGATCCAGCTTAAAATGACTGAGACATTAAAGGGATTTATAAATTCATATAACTTAAGAATTCTAGAAGTAGGAAGATTATAGATAACTTAATTCTAAAGCTCAAGAGCATCATTGAAGACTCAGTTTTTTTACCTCTTACTACTCTGACATTTTCAGTATATGCAGTTGTTCTTACATAACTGCAAGAGGACTAGTACCGTAAGCTTTTACATCCACATGATATTATTTAAAGACTCGTAGAACAACTGCCCCTTCTTGGGTCTGTTTTTATGATTAAGGAAAACTTACCTGAAAGCCAGTCCTTTCCCTCACCCATTCACCTCACATACCATAGACAAAGTTATATCACATCATCTTTCTTAATAAATGTTGTTATTAAGATTCATAGGGCAAGGGAGAAAACTGCCTTGTTTGACACACATACCTAAAGTAAAATCAGGGTGCTGTTATCATGAAAGAAGGGATTGGATAGGCAACAGTGGAATCTGCCACTTTGTTTTTTGAAACTAGTTATGGGTTTTACTTTTAAAATTAATAATTTTTCCCATAGGAAGATTTAGAAGGGCAAGCCAAAATTTTCCCAATTGCAGGAATAATGGGACTTTGTTAATAATACTAATATTTTGATATGAAGTTTGTAGGAATGTAGAGCTATCATAATGTAAATTAATCTGTCTGAGGTTTATCATTTTGAAGACTTGGTTTCAGACCTGTAAAGCAGGACTAGATTTTTGGTATGAGAGGCCCTGTCTGGGAAACCTACCACCTGATCATCTCAGCAGATAGATTTCTTTGATTGTTCTTGACCAGGGTTACTCTTTTCTATTCTGGAATAGTAGTGGGTAGGAGATTTGCTGTTAATTTTTCTCCTGAGTATTTTCTTTAATAACATGAATCTTTATTGTGCCTTTTCACACTCAAGTATTAGAAACAGATTTGTCTGCTTTCTTGCTGTCACCTTCTATCATAACCACAGAAGACTTGGCTGGGGAATGTTCTATGGAAGAAAGATAATATTGAAGAAAAATGAATTTTTTCACAGTAATAATGCCTTGCTGTACTTTTTTGCTTTCAAAACTTCTATTGCATCTCATTCTCTTAGCTCTGGTATTATTCATATATAAGTCAGTTCGTACAGTCATTATTTACTCAGACTGTTTGTCACTTTGCCATTATACTTTGTTCCTATCTTGAAAATGATGCCAGACTAGTAAATCCTTTTTTTTTTTTTTTTTTTTTTGGTTAACCTTCCAATCAATTCATGCTTTAAGGCTAAGATACTGTTTGATACTATACTTTTTTCTTCCCTCTGTCTATGTATTGTCTTTCTATACCTGATTTTATGGTGAGCACTTACTGTGGGCCAGTTAAAGTACTTGGGGATGTAGTTTACTTAGAAATAAAAGACATAGCCTTTACCAGTCTACACTACATGGCATGTGTAAACCAGTACTATTAAGATACAGGGTGAGACACATTATGACAAAGTTCTGCACGAAGTAGTACTGGAGTGCTGAGAAAGGATTCAATCTCAGACTGGAGGGAAATGAAACAATTCTTGTAGGAAGTGGTGACCATCATTAAGCCAACATAGTAGTAGGTAGCCAGTCTGAGAAATGGGGAAGTTTTAGACACAGGATGCAGCAAGTATTAAGGCATGAGGCTACTAGAAAGCTAGACACTTAGTTAACTATATATGGGTAGTTGGTACTCTGGTTGGAGCTTATTTCTTGCATCTTTTTTTTTTTAATATCTGTTTCTTTTCTCACCCTGCATATTAGTTTCCTCTGCTATTAAGCTCAAATAGTGAAACATAGCTACCAACATTTGAGTTTTATATTGTACAGTCCAGGCACCCAGAGGAGGATATAGAATCAATTCTGTTGTTTTCAAATCTATAAAGTAGATTAACTCTGGCCTAACTTAGGTAGAGTATCTGCCCTTGGACAAGTCAGTTATATTTTGGATTAAGATGTGGGTAGGTGATGTTTGCAATCATCTCAGCTTGGGTTAGGTATATATCCCTGTGGAAATAAACTATGGGAGAGGGAAGAAGTAAATTAGTAGATGGAGTGGAGGCAGTTCCCAGAAAGGAGTGTGTGTGTTGGTGAGTAAGCAGAATGACACATGTCATTTTTAGGGGCTGTTGCAGCAGCATTCAGGTGACAGATAATGAGGGTCTGAACTAAGAGGGTGACAGTGGGAAGGGAGAGATATCAAGAAAGAATAAACTGAACTTGATGGTTGATTGAGTATAAGTCAAATGAAGGAGAGTGTGTGATATGTGCTAATACAGTCAGAGCTACTGGGGATATGGCGTGTGATAGATCAAGTCCTAAAAGAAAACCTTTTGCTATACTCACACTTCTGACACCAAAATTATGGGGTTTTCACTTGTATTAAACAAATCTCCAACTCTTTGGATACCAACTCTTTGTGTCTCCTATAATTCATTTCTGACACAAACTACCTAGAATTAGACACCAGAGGTGAAGGGCTGGTCTCACAAGACTACTCCCTATCCCTAACTTCAGGCACCAATCACAATCCCAAGCTGCCAGTATTTCTGACCTATGAGCTATAATTTGGGAGTATCTGTACCCCCTTCTTTGAGTTCAGTAGTTTGTGAGAGGGGCTCACAGAACTCAGGAAAACATATTTACTGGGTTATTGCAAAGAATATAGATTGAACAGTTGGATGAAGAGGTACCTATGACAAGGTCTGAGCACAGGAGCTCTGTCCTTGTGGAATCGGCATGTACTAGCCTCCTGGCGTGTGGTTCCCCAACCTGGCAGCTCTCTCAACCCTGTCGCTTAGAGGTTCCATTGTGTAGCATGATTAATTTAATCATTGGCTATTGCTGATTGAACTCAATCACCAGTCCCTTTCCCCGTCTTGGAGGATGAGTATGTGGAACTGAAAATTCCTTCTAATCTTTAGCCAGCAGTCATCTTATTAACATATAAGAAAATTCTTAACCACGTCTGGTTTTAAGGTTGTAAAGTCTAAGGGTCTTAGAAGCTCTGTTGTTTATAACTGAGGGACTAAGAACAATACATTGTTGGATTTCTTTTTTTTGGTTGTTGTTAATATTTTGTTGAGGGTTTTGGTTGCTATGTTCATAAAAGGATATTGGTCTGTAGTTTTTCTTTAATTCGAATGTCTTTATCTGGTTTAATATCTGAGCAGTTCTGTCTTCATAAAATGGTTAAGATTGTTTCTTCCTCTTCTGTTTTCTGGAAGAAATTGTGTAGAACTGGTGTTATTTCTTTAAATGTTTGGTAGGATTCACCTGTGAAAAACATTTAGGCCTGGAGATTTATTTTTCATAAAAGTTTTTTAACCACAAACTATTTAATAGTTATAGGAATGTTCAGGTTACTATTTAATCTTTGATGAATTTCAGTAGTTATCAGAAGATATATTTAAGTTATTAAAAGATATATTTAAAAGGCCAATTTCTACTATCATACTAGCATCATGACCTTGGGAAAGGTATTTTAGCCTTAACCTTTTAGTCCTTAATTTGTCTGAAAAATCAAAGGATTAGATAGATATATCATTTTTAAGGTTTCTACCAGTTTTAAAATTTTATATTCTGATTGAATCAGAGTATATATATGTTCAAAGTTGATGTGAAAGGATTGTGAGCCTCTGTTTCTGGTTTCATCTGTCATTTAGTGAGCATTGGTTTACTTAACATTCAATTTGCCTTTTATAGACTCTTCTAATGTATTATTTTTTGATGAAAGGCATGGGTAGAGGGGTGGAGGCAAGATTACTCATTTATATGTGATATACTTATGGTATGTAAGAAGTTACTTTCATAAGGTATTTATGTAAGAAGATGTAGGACATATGTTAGATTTTAATGTTATATTTTCTTCAAAAAATTAAATTATTAGTTTAGAATTTTAGAAATGTTAGAATACAATTCTCTTTGGGTGATTGTTCTTCTGAATCTTCATGATAAAAAGAAGTCATTCATTTTTAGCTCATAGAGAATGTCTATATAAGTATTTTCTTTAAAATTGTTTTTAAAAGGTGCCACACTGTTAAGCATTATGTTCATTAGTTGGGTTAAAGCAAAGTGAAATTGGCATACAGATTTACTGCTGAAGGAGACATTAAGTTGCAGGCTGCAGCTGGAGGATTTTACGTAGGCACCTGTGGGTTTGAGTGCATTCAATATACAGACTGCAGTAAGAGGCTGGCACTGACTCTGCTGACTTCAGTACACTCCTTCACTGCTGTTCTGCCGATTTCTCCACTGTCCAGAAGACAAACAAAATGGTGCAGCACGTACAGGGCTTGGATAAAAAATAACCGTCAATATGACCCAGAGGTGGGTTTGCTACACTGAATAGGAGAGAAAATTGTTAATAAGATTAAAGGTTTGGATATAGTTTAGTATGTCAGATGTCTTTAGTTGTTTTAATATTTGATTATGGCCATTCAAAAATGAAACTGCTATAGTTCTAAAATCTGCATGCTTGCTGTATATAAAGGTTCAGGCATATTGTATGTGTAACATAAGTAAATGGATACATAGAGTTAATAAACAGATTTATATTTATACTAAATATGTGCATTTTGTATCTATGGATATGGATATGTGGTCATGAAGGTTTTATATTAACACTAGATTTTTTTTTAAAGTAAGCACTTACAGGTTTTATATTTTCTCTGTTGCATATTTGTTGCAGCTCCTGTCAATGTCTCTTTCCTTATATTGCTAATAGCAGAAGGCATTAATAGAGCATTCTGTAGTGAGAAATGGAAAATCAGTAGAATGAACACTGGAGTTGGCACTTCATATTTTATTGATGACTGTAATGCAGTGTGAGTTCGCATTGCACAGTCATGATTTCAGTGATTATCTCTTTTATGAAAGCAAAATGTTTGTAAGAACGGCCATGTTGTAGACAGTGAGTATAAAATAAAGGAGAGGAAGTAGGACAAGTACACTTTCTCTGTCCTTGGTTTCTTGAACAGTGTTTAGCATTGACTCAAGGCATTCTCATTTTAGAAGTACAGTATAGAAACAATTGAACATCAAGCATAGAAAAACACCCCCTCCCAGAAACGCTTCCAATATGTGCTCAATGTATTTTGGGTTAGGATGGCTGTGTATTACTGGGGAGCTGTCCAGTTTAGACAAGGTATGCTTACTTAAGCCACGCCCAACAGATTCAGCTTTTTTATGCCTTGGGACACTATTTTAACCCTGTGCTGATTTGTAAACATTATCTATGGGAATGTTTTTGAGTTGTAAAAAGAAAGAAAATATTAGATTCAGAAGTTCCACTTTAATATGTTTTTTAATATCCGAGTTGTATTAATAGCGCAGAAGAGGAGTATTTAAGTTATGCAGGATTATTTCTGGAAGAGAGTATGGTTCCGTTACAAGTATAAGACTAGTAGTTTCATCACATAGACAACAATGCTGCTGGTATATTATTTTAGTTAGCATTATGGGTAGTAAATTGGAGTATATATCTGGAGTTCAGATTTTCTTATTTAAGAAAATATTTGTTCAAGCATTTTAAATAATTTTTCTATGCTTTTAAAAAAATTGAAAAAGATTCAACTGGAGCTTAAAAAATCTATTTATAATGTTGTATTCCAAACTGAAGATATTTTGTATGTGATAAGAATTAACAACTATTTGCTGTCTGCCACTGTGTTGGATTACCTTACCTACTTTACTATAGACAAAAATAATAAGGAATCAGCATTAAATAAGTAGTCTGCACATTGCTCCTATTATGTATTTTCAAAAATTCTTTTTTTAGATAAAGCAAATTCTATCATCACAGAAAGAAAAACAAAACCCTTCTGTGCTGTATTTCTTTCATTTTATTTAATAACAGAAGAATAATATGGAATTTTTACATGCAAGATTTAGTGATTGTAAACAGCTAACTATAGATGGAAATATACTATATTATTAGAATGTTTCATGTATCTAAAATGTTATATAACTCTGATGGAATGTTGCAGATGAAACAAAGAAATCTGATTGGTTCCTCACAAGATACAGCAGCCTTGAAATCCATTCTAACCAGAGGCTTTTACAGCAGCCTAGGTGGTTAGTTAGCATCCTGGTAAATACAAAAATATGTTGGAGAGGGGGAGGGGTTTGAAAGAGAAAATGAAGTTGTTAAAGCACTTCAGAAATTCTTATTATTGAACATTTTATTCCTTGCAGGCTTTTTTTTTTTTTCTTTTTTCATTGTTATTTAAAGGGAGTATTATATTTTATTAAGTTAATAAACTGTCTAAATAGTATTATGTAGGGAACTAGAAGAGCTTCTCTAAAAAGAGATTAGGTTAAGTGATAGAATGGGTTAATGAACAACATAATTTCAGAGCATTTTAAATATGGATGAATGGGACTTGTTGGGGGAAGGGGAAGTATATGATGGAAAAAAGTTCTGAAGAGCAGGACACTAATAGTAACTCTTTGGCCTCACCCTTCCCCATCATATTAAAATTGCATTAGATGATTTTCCATTTAAGACTTGAGCTATGGTTGGTGAGGGCACATTGTTATTGACATTCAGACAGCAGGATGTTGCAAGTCAAAACAGGCCGAGAATTGTTTGCTTTCTGCTGGCTATTAGAAATACCCTTGAGATGTGAGAATAATGTATGTTAGCTTTTATGTATTTATTATTGGCTAGATGGTCTGATGGAGTGTAGTTGTAAATTACAGTTCCAAATATGCAGCCCTTCTATGCTTTTACAGAAAATATTTAAAATAGGCCTGTTCTATTAATTTTTATATTTGAACAGTAGTAGGTCAACTTCATTTATAGGATTTGGGGAAGGGAAGATTACTGTGAGTAGGAATGAGCATTTAAATTGAGAAAATGAATAACATTGAAAGGAAGTAGAGACATATCATAAAATACAGCATATTTAAAGTGAAATATATATAGATATAATTTGATAAAATCAATTATATTTTGTAGGTTCCATTTCTGTGCCTATTTTTAAATTATCCAATATGTTAATAGATTCAAGTCGAACGCAGCTGGCTGCAAATGTTACAAGCTGAAAACAAAATGGCTGGCAAGGATTAGTACTGTAAATTTGTGATAGAAAGCTGGATGCAATTAAGAAATATTTTGTTGAAGGAGAGCGTTACAAAGTCAGATGATGAGGGAATGACTATTATATGAGATATTTCTGACAGTAAAACATCTTACTAAGAAAATGTACAAATACTCTAGTACAGCATAAAAACAAAAGGTTTTACGTTATAAATAGAGCAATCCGTTTTCAACTGAGCAATAAATAAAACCCAGGTAGTTTCTAAAGGTATTATTTATGAACCTTTCAGATTAACAATGTGGTTAAGAGTAAAGGAAATAAAAATTGAAGCCTTTGTTATGTTCTTGGAATGAGGGGAAATTGAGAATTAAGTTTCTAGAGTTTTATTTATTTATTTTTCATTCTTTTTTTCATTAAATTTATAAGCACACAGATGAGTTTTGTTTATTTTTGAGTCTTTTATAAGAGCTTACATTAAAGGTCGAAGAAATAGAATAATGGGAACATTTAGAGATAAGAATGAAAATATAGTTTATAATATAGACAACCTCCTTAGAAAAGATTTTTTCTCTATATAACCATAACCATTTCCATTGATTTTTCCCAATTGTTGAAATATTTCAAACATTAACATTGATCTATTTACTGCAGTTGCATTCTCTCAGTCTCTTTTTGGTTTTAGGACTAAAACTCCAAACTCTGTCTATATAGAAATTTAACATTTTAGTTTATTGAAATTCATTACTCTTTTTTTGTCCTTTGTGTTGTTTCAAGAATCTTTCTTTAGTCAAGAGACTAGAAATGTATTCTATTTTTTCTTCAAATGGTTTTGAAATTTGTTTTTTACTTCCAGATTGTTAATACATTTGGATATTATTTTTCTCTTATTGTTTTGGTAAAGGTATTATGGTGTAATGGGATCTAATTTTTTTCTTATCTGGAGAAAGCCAATATCCCACCTTATTTGTTATTGAATAGCCATTTCTCTCTCCAGTGATACATAATGGCGACTCTTTCTTATGCAGTAAAAATTCTGTTTTATTTGCACATGAGTCTTTCCTGGGTTCTTTAATCAGTTCTTTCCTTATTCTTTGATTAAATATTTCTATATTATACATGGTCCTAATGATTTCTATTATCTAACTCATTAATCATCATCTTCACTTTTCCTACTTCCTTTGGAGAAAAATACAAAATGTAATAAAAAATATACAAATTTGTGTAGTAGATTTTACCTGACACTGGAGCCTTCATAAGGAAATGAAGACCTGAAGAAATGGGTAGACCTGTGTATTTTTTTATGCTTTATTTGATGAAGAATTGGATAGCAGTGGAGAAGTATGATTGGATAAAAAAAATATGATCTAGAGGCAATAACCTGGGGGGGAACGTAGCAAGGCCCAAATACTATATTTCATGGACCTGCCCTTTCCTCTTTATTTTCAATGTTACTGCATTTGTTTAGGCTTTCCTCTTCTCTTGGTTTATTACAGTTATCTTTTTCTTTGGCCCATGATCCCACATTGCTGACTTATACATACTTGTGAAGTTTTTTTTTTTTTTTTTTTTTTTTGATACTGTCTCAGTATGTCACCCTCAGTAGAGTGCTGTGGTGTCAAAATTCACAGCAACCTCAAACTCTTGGGCTTAAGCGATTCTCTTGCCTCAGCCTCCCAAGTAGCTGGGAGTACAGGTTCCTGCCACAGTGCCCGGCTATTTTTTGGTTGTAGTTGTCACTGTTGTTTGGCAAGCCCAGGCTGGATTCAGACCCACTGGCTCTGGTGTATGTGGATGATGCACCCTTAGCTGCTGAGCTATAGGTGCCAAGTTTTTTTTTTTTTTGAGACAGTGTTTCATTTTGTCACCCTTGGTAGAGTGCCTTGGCATCATAGGTCACAGCAACCTCAAACTCTTGGGCTCAAGCGATCCTCTTGCCTCAGCCTCCCATGTAGATGAGACTGTGGCTGCCTGGCTAGTTTTTCTATTTTTAGTAGAGATAGGGTCTTGCTTTTGCTCAGACTGGTCTTAAACTCCCAAGCTCAAGTGATCCACCTACCTTGGCCTCCCAGAGTGCTAGGATTATAGGCATGAGACACTGCACCGGCCTGCCAAGTTTATTTTTTGAAAACATTAGTCAGATGCCACTCCCTTGATTAATGCCTTTCATTTTCTTCCCTGTGCTTACAGGATAAAGTTCAGATTGATCACGAGTAAGGAGTATGCCTTTTATGGTTATGCTTTTCATGATTATGACTCTGCCTACTTTTCTGGTTTCATATCCTGCTTTTTCTTATACTTTGGTACTTTAGCCCTATGGAACTTTTTGGATTCACCTAAGTGCACCTGTTCTTTGATTTCGTCTGTCTTTACAAATAAAATCTGGTACTGTTCCTGTATACCCTGAGATCTAGATTAATATGAAGAAGGCAGAGGCTATTTTGGCTTTTACAATCTTAGGAAAATGTTTATTGTTTACTTTATTTATCTATCTATCACATTAGACTGATCCAGAAATCTAGAGATTAGTCAGTTCATAAGGTAAACTTTATCATAGGTTTGCATATACAGTGGTCCCTCACTTAATGATGATTTGATGTAAACAGTTTTTCAGCTATGATGGTGTAAAAACAATACATATTCAATAGAAACCATACTTTGTGTACCCATATAACTATATTCTTTCTGTTAGATGATTTTACCCAACCACAATTGTTTAAGGTAGGCTAGGCTAAGCTGGAATGTTCTGTAGGTTAGGTGTATTAAATATGTTTTTGATTTATGATATTTTCAGTCTAGTCAAGGACAAATCAAGGAGCATCTATATAAGAAAAAATATATAGGGTTTGTTATTATTTATGGTTTCGGGCATCCACTGGGGGTCTTGAAACTTATCCCCCATGAATAAGGCAAAACCACTCTATGAATAACGTGCTATAGAAACATGAAGAAGAGATAGTTAATTCTTTCTGGAAGGCATCCAGAAAGTCTCTATGGAGAAGAGGAATGACATTTAAGCTGTCTTTTGGTAAAAGGATGTTGTTGGTCATGATGATGAAAGGCGAAAATTCCAGTTATTTAATATGTGGTTTCTTTGTGCAGACATCATCCTAAATTTTATATATGTTACTACATTTGTTTCTCACAACTACCACATGTGGTCTTATGATATCAGTTTGACAGTTAAAGAAATAGGTTCAGAGAGTTCAATTTTCCTAAAGTCACATAAATAGTCATAGTTCACAGATTGAGTCCAACTCAACTCTTCTAGATACCAAATATTGTTAACATGTTGAGTAGGATTTCATTATAGTCAGTTGGAAGGAGTTATCTTTTTACACAGAGGAAATGGCATGAATAATTTGATGGAGGACTTATAATACATTTTCTCTTTGAATATCATGTAGTTTTTGGAACTGCAAAAGTACAGGGGAGTATATTATTTAAGATTTTTATAGTTGCAAGTAATAGAAAATTTGACTTAGAATTTGATTGGTATGCAGGGTTAGAAATCTTTTTCTGTGAAGTGCTGCATAGTAGTAAATCTGTTTTTTAGGCCACATAGTGGCCAGAAGCAGGGTGGTTTACTTCAGTAATTTAGTATCAATAATTGATACTAAACTGTCTTGCTTCTCTACCTCCACACTGTCTATCATAATGTTAATTTATATTCTGTGGTTTATTCCCTCTGTATAACACCCAGGGGCCCATGGGTCTTTCCCCGAGTTTAGAGGAAGACAAGACCTTTTCCAGAAGCTCTTTCCAATTTTTCTTGAACTCAGTTTTATCTCTGTTGCAATTAACTACTGAATTCTGCCATTGTAACACACAAAAAAGTCAGACTTCATGTAAACCACTCATTTACTGTCATATCTGTGTTTTATGTTACTTGTAGATTATTGCTGAACTTAGTGTGCTGATGAAAAATACATAAGTTTTCTTATCTAAAATCCCCAAAAAACTTGACGTTAACACTTTTAAAGTGGACAGTCTTTTGTTTTTTTTGTTGTTGTTGTTGTTTTTTGGAGACAGAGTCTCACTGTGTTGCCCTCGGTAGAGTGCTATGGTGTCACAGCTCATAGCAATCTCAGACTCTTGGGCTTAAGTGATCCTCTTGCCTCAGCCTCCCAAGTAGCTGGGACCACAGGCGCCTGCCAGAACCCCTGGCTATTTTTTGTTGCAGTTGTCGTTGTTTAGCTGGCCCAGGCTGGAATTGAACCTGCCAGCCTTGTACACCACTGTGCTATGGGCACCGAGCCGACAGTCTGTTTTTTTATATTTCTGTACCTATTTATCTGAGTGGGTTGTCCTTTATAAAGCTTACAATGTGTTTAAAATAAGTCTTTAAGGCCTGGCACCCATGGTCCAGTGGTTAGGGTGCCAGCCACATGAACTAGGGCTGGCAGGTTCCAACAACAACAATAAAATAGCCGGGCGTTGTGGCAGGTGCCTGTGGTCCTAGCTACTTGGGAGGCTGAGGCAAGAGAATTGCTTAAGCCCAAGAGTTTGAGGTTGCCCTGAGCTGTGACTTTGTGGCACTCTACCGAGGGCAACATAGTGAGACTCTATCTCAAAAAAAAAAATCTTTAACTCAAGTTTGGTGAGTAAATTTTAGCTTCATAGGCATAACCCTATTCCAGGGTGAGGTAATTGGTGTTATGCAAATGACTTGTTTGACAACTGAAGGCCTTCCGTTTTATCTATAAATGTGGATTTATTATGTATGGGAGGCTCTTACCTGTACTGAAGGTATTGCGTGTTAAGTAAACTAAAACATTTAAAGTACTGTGTATGAGTTCAGTCTTGCACTTTTGAATAGTGGATTCAGAGGTTCATAAGCAAAAGTGGTAACAACCACTTTTAAAGAGGTTGAGTTTTTTTATATACCATCTTGGGGCAATTGCGACTTTATTATTTTTAAAAAATCTTTTAGTTATTTACTTTTACCTGACAGCTAATCTCAACTTTTATGATTAGTGTCTTTTGGGATAAGACATATCTGTTGGGATAAGAGGAGCAAATTGTTCAAATTTACCTCAACATAGTTCTGATTTGATTTTTAAAATTCAGGCAATTAAAACATTTTTAGATTATGATTCTGTCAAAATTGGTGACTTTTTTGCCTTGATGTCATTGGCCTGCTGACTTAGAACTATTTCATAAACCATTTCTTATTAATGTTTGCTCCCGTGCATTGTCTTAGTGATATTCTGGCATCCTGCAGAGTTAGCAAATTTAATATTATTTGAAGTTTTGTTTACTTTTCTTTAATTTTCTAGGAAGACACTGTTGATGGAGGAAACTGTGTTTTATTCATATTGTCACATATTTCAGGAGCATATTTTGATGTTAAAACAGAGTGCAATGCTGCATATATGTCATTTTATCTACATCGACAAATTAGAAAAATGAAAATTTATGACATGCCTATATGAGTGTTGTTATTGTGATTGACTCCCAAGTAAAATAGAAGAGGGATACTTGGGTAAGAAAATTAAATATTCATTAGGAAGAAGAGTTGACCAGAACTATATATTTATGCATCCTGATACATAAGACTCCATAGATAACTGATATAGTTTTCTGTTTTGATACAGTGAATCTTTATTCTGTAAAAATTTAGGACTTCATAATTTTTAATCATTTTTTCTTTATACGTTGAGAGCTCTGGGTCATTTGACCTATAGAGTTTCCTACAGTCTAAATTTTGTTGTTTGTGTTCCCAGGAGCAATTCAGCATTTCCTTCTGCATTTTGTTTTCTTGAAAATTGACAGCTAGATTTTGTTGAATATATAGTCAAGAACAATTAAACATTTTTTTCTGTCCTTTGTTTTTCCTGAAAATTGAAAGCTAGATTCAGAGGTTTAACCAGACTCAAGTTTGATAGCTTTGGCAAAGCTGTAACTGTGTTGCTTTCATCACTCGTTTTCATTCTTTTTTAATGTTCTAGCCATTGATCCCTGATGCCTATACAGCAGTTAATTCATTATGAGTTGCAAGATAGTAATACTTTAACTCCGTCCTTTGTTTCCTACTTAATATTGGTAATAATTTTGTAAGGAAATCTCTCTTACATACTCTTTGGGTACTAGTACAGTTTATATAGGAAATGTAGTATGAATATTTCATTATCGTTTTCCCAGTTTTCAAGAGAATAAGTCGGTTCCCTGTCAACTTTGACAGTGACCAGTTTAGTGTTATGTTCTGTTTTTCTAAACAGCAATATGATTTCATGGTCAGTGAGAGCGTTTTCACTTTTCTTTTTGACATGATTATATTATAGTTGAGAATAATCTTTTAATAGTTTCCTTACTATTGGGTATGTCCAAATATTCCAGGTTTATCTAGTACATTTCCTTTCTTAGACCTACAGCTAGTTTTTAAGAAGTTCTGGTTTCTTTTAACAGAAAATGGCATTTCAAGATTACAACCTGGGTACTAGGAATTGTCATTGCTGCTGGATCATTCACTGTTACTACACATTTTCAGTGGACAGAGCTAGGATATACCCATAACTTAACATGATCTCACTCATGTTTCCAGTGTAGATTCAATACTACATAGTTTTAAATTAACTACTTCTGTATTACATCCATAGTTCCTTTCTTCCACACTGAGAATTCTGGTTCTCAAGGGTATGATAGAATTAGTATGTCCCATAATTATTTATTTACTGGTATTTTATCCCTCCTTTTAAATATAGTGGTCTCAGAATATTATCACCACCAATTACTGAAATCAGTTAACTTTTTTGTTGTGTATGCTGTCTCCATTCTTCTCCTATTTGTTTGTGATTCTACTGTACTTACATTATCAGATGATGTAGTGATTACACACTACACTTTCTCTTTAAAAGTGTGCATTTAGTCTTAATCTGTAAACAATCACGTATCTAATGCTCATTGCCGGTTCTTATTTTGATGTCTCTCTAGTTACTTAAAATTCTTTTTATTTTTATTAGTAGAGCTGGGAAGAGCTAATGGGAACAAAATTCTCTGAGTTTTTACATGTTGTTAGCAGTTTGTCTTAACCTTTTATATTATAGTCATTTTGTTACATTCGTTTGATCTCGTGTTTCCTCCAATTTAGTTTTCATTGCTAAAATGACTTTTGTTTTATTTCTAATACTTTACTGATTTCTGTCTAATTTCTACGTTTCTCTAATTCTGATTTACATTACTCTTTGATATGTTACATAATTTTCTTAACATTTTCAACTCTTTTTGAAATTATACATTATAATTTTGAATTGTACATTACAGTTTTTTTTTATTTGTTAAAGTAAGTCTTTCTGGCATAGATACAATGAATGTAGGGATATTATAATACTTTTTATTCTTTTCTTGTCTTCTGTGGTTTTGGAATTTGACCCTGATATTTTCTTGTTGATCATTTTTATTTGAAATTAGTTTCCCCAAGTATTTATAAAGAGGCATGTGATGATAGCTTTTCTAGTGCCATATACTTTTCTTTTTTATTGTTTTTTTGTGAAATGTTAAAAAATATCACAGCTTGCTTTCTGGCCCTATCCCCCTCCCCCACTCTCTGCCTTGTACTTTGATTTAGACCTTCTATTTTCTTTATCCCTTTTTTCCTTCTTCTGCTGAATTTTGATTCCATTTCTCGTATTTTCTTTTTAGCATGGAGCCCCAGCTTGGCAGGTCAGTTTTAACAGTACATGTTGACTAGACTATTATGGTCTTTTTTGAACTTCCTACTGCAGGCCCTGTGTAATCATTTGTCATTAGAGTGGGCAAGCAAACCCTCTGCATTGTCAGTCAGCTACTGTTACCATGTTAACCATTTGTATTCTTGTAAGTTGCATTATGATGGTTTCCAGTTTTGTGATCTCTCACATAACCCCTTGCTTCCTCTCTGTTTTGTCTCAGTGACGCTCATAATCTCTGGTCTGTGGCTATTTTGCCTTTTCTTAGCTCTATTCATTTGTATTTTAAGGTTTGTAAAGATACTTTGTGTACAGAGGAAAAGCCAACTGTTACCTTCTACTGTACTCTCCACATAGAACACTTCTATGACCAGATGTGTGGGGGCGATTTTCCTCACCAGCCAATTCTCCAGTTCTCTGAAGACACCAACTGGATGCCTTATAATTCATTTCAATTCTGACACTACCTGGAGTTAGAGTCAAATCCCATTGGTTAAGGCCTCAGTCCCACAAGACTGCCACCCACTTCAAATGCCAATCACAAGTCTGACCTTCTGGCACTTCTGACAGGTGCAAGTTTGATCATTTGCTAGAATAACCCATAGAACTCAGGGAAACATTCTACTCATTCCTACCTGTTTATTTTATTTACATATATATATATAATGAATGACTTGGGAATAGCCGGATGGAAGAGATATATAAGGCAAGATATTAGAGAAAGAGAATGGAACTTCCATGCCCTCTCAGGGCACACCCTTCTCTACACATTCAGCAGCCCAGAAGCTCTCTGAACCCTGTAGTTCAGGGAATTTTATGGAGGCTTCATTGTATAGGCATGTTGAATTACTAAGTCGTTCTCTTGGAGGTTGGGGGCAGTGAGTCTGAAAATTCCAAGCTTCTAATCATGGGTTGGTCATTCTGACAACTAAACTTCATCTAGTAGCCCAGCAAGAATTGATTCATAAGAACAAAATACACTCCCTTCACCCAGCAATTCCAAAGTATTGGGAGCTTTGTGCCAGGAATTAGAGATGGAAAATCACATCTTGTTATCCAGTATTGTAATGCTTGTCCATGGGTAGTTGTTTTGCTATCTAATTGCACTTA
The DNA here is from genome assembly GCA_963574355.1 of Loris lydekkerianus. Lineage (NCBI taxonomy): Eukaryota > Metazoa > Chordata > Mammalia > Primates > Lorisidae > Loris > Loris lydekkerianus. Next base: position 28,145 of record CAUYPK010033178.1, read on the forward strand.
TGCCACTTTGTGAGAATTTTGGAAGATGCAAAAAAGTATTCTTTTACTACCACTACCTTCTCACAATTTTCCTCATAATTTTTTTAAAACCCAGAATTCTAAACTAAAAATCTGTCTTCATCATATTGTATAACTGATTTGTTTAAAATCTGTTGGCTCTTACTTACATTCTAAGCTTTTTAAAGGTGCTGGACATCTCCTATGTAATCTTCAGTATATGTGTATGAACAGATCCTGCCTATTGATCACTTGTGTTATCAATGTAAAACTACATGAGTCAGTAATACAGTCATTTCAAAGAAAGTCTAATGGAATGAAAAATTAATTTGGTTTCATTTAATTTGGAGGAATAAGAAAGAATTATGGTCTTGACAATAAAAATAGCATGAAACAATTAGCTAACCCTTTAATTATGGGAACTCAAAAGTACTTTGAAAGTGTTTCTTTTTTTTAATTTCACAAAATAATTTTTTTCTTTCCTTTTTTTTTTTTTTTTTGCAGTATTACAGAGGCACAAATGTTTGGTTATAGAAATTGCTTTTGTATAGTTTGGATAAAAGTTATAGGTGTCTCTCTTATCCAGATAATATGCATTATACCTGTGAGGTATGAATTTACCCCTTCCCTCCTGCCCCCTCTCAACTGCTTGCTTTCTGTTGAGTTTTACTACCAAATGTAGTACAACACACTGTGTTGGTTGGTTAGTTCCAGTTTAATGGGGAATACAGACAGAATTCTGTTTCTATTCCTGCAAAACTTCACTTAGAAAAGTGGTCTCGAGTTACATCCAGGTTGTTGCAAAAGGTATTAGTTTACCATTTTTTATGGCTGAATAGTATTCTATGGTATACATACACCACATTTTATTAATGCACTCATGTCTTGATGGACACTTGGGTTGGCTCCACATCTTTGTAACTGTGAATTGTGCTGCAATAAACTTTCTTTTTTTTTTTTTTTTTTTTAATTAAATCATAGCTGTGTACATTAATGCGATCATGGGGCACATACACTGGTTTTATAGACCACTTGACACATTTTTATCACACTAGTTAACATAGCCTTCCTGGCATTTTCTTAGTTATTGTGTTAAGACATTTGCATCTACATTTACTAAGTTTCACATATACCCTTGTAAGATGCACCGCAGGTATAATCCCACCAATCTCCCTCCCTCTGCCCACCTCTGCCCTCCCCCCTCCCCCCTCCCTCCCCTCCCTTTCCTCCTTCCCCCTATTCTTAGTTTATAACTGGGCTATAGCTTTCATGTGAAAGCCATAAATTAGTTTCATAGTAGGGCTGAGTACATTGGATACTTTTTCTTCCATTCTTGAGATACTTTACTAAGAAGAATATTTTCCAGCTCCATCCATGTAAACATGAAAGAGGTAAAGTCTTCATCTTTCTTTAAGGCTGCATAATATTCCATGGCGTACATATACCACTATTTTTTAATCCATTCATGGATCGATGGGTACTTGGGCTTTTTCCATGACTTAGCAATTATGAATAGGGCTGCAATAAACATTCTGGTACAAATATCTTTGTTATGATGTGATTTTTGGTCTTCTTTGTATATGCCTAGTAGAGGAATTATAGGATTGAATGGCAGATCTATTTTTAGATCTCTAAGTGTTCTCCATACATCTTTCCAAAAGGAATGTATTAATTTGCATTCCCTCCAGCAGTATAGAAGTGTTCCCTTTTTCTCCACACCCATGCCAACATTTCTAGTCTTGGGACCGCAATAAACTTTCGAGTGCAGGTGTCTTTTTGATAAAATGATTTCTTTCCTTTGGGTAAATACCAATAATGGTATTGCTGCATTAAATGGTAGGTCTACTTTTAGTTCTTTGAGGTATCTCCATATGACTTTCCATAGAGGTTATTCTAGTTTGCAGTTCTACCAATAGTGTTTACACATTCCTTTCTTTCCTCATCCACATCACCCTCTATTGTTTTGGGGATTTTGGAGATTTTTTTGACAAAAGCCATTCTCATTGGAGTTAGGTAATACCTTATTATAGTTTTGATTTGCATTTTGCTGATGATTAGAGAGATTGAAAATTTTTATATATTTTTTTTTGCCATTTGCCTGTATTTTTTTGAAAAGCTTCTGTGCATCCATTCTTCCTGGAGTTAGGCAATACCTTATTATAGTTTCGATTTGCATTTCCCTGATGATTAGAGAGATTGAACTTTTTTCATATGTTTATTTACCTTTTGCCTATCTTCTTTTGAAAAGCTTTTGTGCATGCCTTTCACCCACTTCTAATGGGGTTGATTTTTTTTCTTGCTGGTTTGTTTCGATTCTTTATTGATTCTTATCAGCCCTTTATCAGATGTATACCAAAAAAATACTTTCTCTCATTCTGTAGGTTGATTGTTGCCTTCACCATGCAGAAGCTTTTTAGTTTAGTCTGGTTCTGTTTGTTAATTTTTGTTGTTGCTTTGATTGCTCTTGGGTCTTCATAAATTCTTTGTCTAGGGCAACATTTGCAACATGTTCTTTTTTGAGACAGAGTCTCATTCTGTCACCCTGGCATCAAAGCTCACAGCAACCTCAAACTTTTGGTCTCAAGAGATCCTATTGCTTCTGCCTCCCAATTATAGGCACCTGTCATAACACCCACTAGTTTTTCCATTTTTGGAGGAGATGGGGTCTCACTTTTGCTCAGGCTGGTCTCGAACTCCTGAGCGCAACCAGACCACCTCAGCCTCCCAAAGTGCTAAGATTACAGGCATGAGCCACCATGCCTGGCTCCCAGAACCATTTATTGAATAGGGATTTTTTTTTTTTCTCTAGTGTATGTTCTCATCTGCTTTGTCAAAGATCAGATGGCAATGTGAAGATGGTCTTCTTATACTTACTATTTTGGTTACTACAGCCTTTGTAGTATAGCTTAAAGTCTATAAATTGGTAAATAGACTTTAAATAGGTAAATTGATGCCTCTTGATTTGTTCTTTTTGCTTAAGGTTTTGGCTGTATCAGGCCTTTTCTAGTTCCATAAAAAGTGTAGAATTGTTTTTCTAGATCTGCAAGAAATGACATTGGTATTTTAATGGGGATTTCATCAAATCTGTAAATTTTAATACTCAACATCTACTGATAATAATGATTATACAAGTCAAACATTGAGCACCTCTTGTAACTGCAGAAGTCAAATGTGATGAGTATTACAAATTTAATATAGTTTTTCCTTTCTTAAAATGTGTATACATTTGACATCCTCTGTACTTATTGCGTATATGATGTTTTGATAATTGTCAAATGATTAAATCTAGCTTATTGTAATCCATTGACTCAAAGTTTGTGGGGGTTTTTTGTTGTTGTTTTGTTTTTTTGGGTGTGTGAGAACATATATCTACAGTTTTCGTGAATGCTCTTCCTTGGAGTTACAGCTTGCCGAACTTCTTTCTTGGCTCAGCTCCCCACCTTTGCCTTCATAGAGTCCGATTCTGTCCAGTTTTTCTTCCTCTGCTCAGGAACCTCTACCGAGGTTTGTTACCAGTCGACCATCTTCCCAGAATTCCTAACTTCTTGCTTTAAAAGTTGAAAATCCCCTTCAACAATTTTCAGTTTTCAAAAATACTCAATATGTAATTATTTACTAAAGTTACCATGTTGTATAATAGATTTCTAGAACTTATTCTTCCTATCTGAAACTTAAGCAACATTTCTACATTTCTCCCCATCTGCCCTCTCACAGCCTCTAACAGCCACCATTCTAGTCTCTGTTTCAAATTATTTTGCCTTTCTTAGGTTCCACATATAAATGAGATCATTGATATTTGTCTTTTTGTGCTTGACTTAGTTTACTTAGTTTATCCATGTTGTTGTAAATGACAGGATTTTTCTTTCCTTCTGAAGCCCAGTAGTATTACACTGTGGTGTATATACTGTGGGTACACACAGAGTCTGTAAGAACTCATACATACACCCTACATGTTCTTCATTCATTCATCTGTCGATGGAAATTTAGATTGATTCCACATTTTGAGTATTCTGAGTAGAGCTGTAATGAACAAGGGAGTGCAGTTATCCCTTTGACATTGATTTCATTTTCTTTGTGTGTGTATATATATCCAAAATGAGAATACTGAACCACATGGTGGTTCTATTTTTAACTTTTTAAGGAACCTGTATACTGTTTTCCATGTTAGCAGTACTAATTTATTCTATTTCCACCAACAGTGTATAAGGGTACTCCTTTTTCCAAATCCTTACTAACACCTGTATTTTCTCTTACTGATTGTGGCCATGCTAACATGTGTATGGTGTTAGCTCCATATGGTTTTCCCTGATAAGTAGTGATGTTGAGCATTTTTTCATGTACCTATTAGCCCTTTTTATGCCTTCTTTGGAGAAATATCTATTCAAGTTCTTTGCTTTGCCCCTTTTTCTTTTTGAAGACAGAGTCTTGCTCTGTTACCCAGGCTAGAGTGCAGTGACATCATCATAGCTCTGCAACTTCAAACTCCTGGAGCTACAGCAGTCCTCCTGCCTTAGCTTCCCAGCTAGCTAGTACAACAACTGCATGTCACCATGCCCAGCTAATTTTTTTATTTTTTAATTTTTGTAGAGACAGGGTCTTGCTGTGTTGCTCTGACTGGTTGCCCATTTTTTAATAGGGTGGTTTGTTTTCTTTCTACCTAATTACTTGAGTTCCTTACATATTTTGAATATCAGATTTATGAATTACAAATATATTTCATGTTCTATAGGTTGTCTTTTTACTCTATTGATTGTCTTCTTTGCTGTGCAGGAAATTTTTAGTTTGATAAAATCACATTAGTCTGTTTTTGCTTTTGTTGGCCCATACTTTTGGAGTCATAAACAAAAAAATCATTGACCAGATCAACATTAAGCAGCTTTTCCCTTGTTTTCTTAATAGTAGTTTTATAGTTTTAGGTCTCACTTTTAAGTTTTTGTTTCTTTTTTTAAAGACAGGGTCTTTGTTGCCCCAGTTAGAGTACAGCAGCATGATCATAGCTTACTACAACCACAAACTACTAAGCTCAAACAATCCTCCTGTGTAATCCTACCAGGTTGCTGGGACTACAGCCACATACCACCACTCCTGGCTAATTTTTCTTCACTATTTTTTGTAGAGATGGGGTCTCACTCTTGCTCAGTTGGTCTCAAATTCCTGAGCTCAAGGAATCCTCTTGCCTCATCTTCCCAGAGTGCTAGGTTAATAGATGTGAACCATTGAGTCTAGCCTGACATTTGGGTCTTTAATCAGTTTTGAGTTGAGTTTTGTGTTTTGAGGTAAAGATACAATTTTATTTTCTGCATGTGTGTATCTTGTTTTCCCAACCTAATTTATTGAAAAAACTGTCCTTTCGGGTGGTGCCTGTGGCTCAAAGGAGTAGGGCTCCGGCCCCATATGCTGGAGGTGGCAGGTTCAAACCCAGAACTGTCCTTTCATCAGAGGTGCTCTTTATTTTATTCCAGTGGGCTTTATGTCTATTTTCATGCTGTTTTGATTACTGTAGATTTGTAGTTTATCTTGAAATCATGTATTGTGATAACTCTAGCTTTGTATCCTCTCCCCTCAGAATTACAGTGGCTATTCTGGGTCTTTTCCATTCTATTATATATGAATTTTAGGATTGTTTTTCCTCTTTCTGTGGAAAATGTCATTGGAATGTTGTTAGGGATTGCACTGACTTTATAGATTATTTTTGTAACATGGGTATTTTAACAATTTTAATTTGTCCAATTCACAAATGTAGAATATCATTTCATTTATTTGTGTCTTTTTCAGTTTATTTCGTAAGGGCTTTATAATTTCCAGTGTATAAATATTTCACCTCTTTGGTTAATTTGTTCCTAAGTATATTATTTTGTGAGGATTATAAATAGGATTGTTTTCTTTATTTTTTTGCATAGTTCATTGTTAGTGTACAGAAATGCTGCTAATTTTTCTTGTTGATTTTATGTCCTGCAACTTTAATCACCTTGTTTATTATTTCTAACAGTTTTTTTGTAGAGTCCTTAGGACCTTTTCTATATATGCGATTGTATCATCTGCAAACAGACAGTTTTACTTCCTATTTTCCAATTGGGATGTCTTTTTAATTTTTTCTTGCCTAAATACACTGGCTAGGACTTTTAGTACTATGCTTAATAGAAGTAGTAGGATGATCTGTCCTGAAGAATGTTCCATTCATGCTTAAAAAGAAAATATACCTGCTGCCCTTGTACGGAATGTTCTGTGTATGTATATGCCTTTTAGGTCCTGTAGTTTCTTATTGATTTTCTCTTTGGATGATATGTCCATTATTGAAAGTGGGTTATTGAAGTCCACTACCATTATCATATTGTCTATTTTGCCATTCATTTCAGTTAATACTTACTTTGTATAGTTAGCTGATCCAAGGATGGGTTTTTAATTGTTATGTCCTCTTGCTAAATGTAGTGACTTTCTTTGTCTCTTGGGACAGTTTTTACTTAACATCTGTTTTGTGTGATTTAACTATGCCCCCCTTCTTTCTTTTTCTCTTTGGTTACCATTTGCATAGAGCATTTTTACTTTCCTTCACTTTCAACCTATGTGTGCCTTTACAGTTAAAGTGAGTTTCTTGTAGGCCGAAGTTAGAGAGTTTCTTGTAGTTAGATAGTTAGATCTTGTTTTTAAATGCATTCAGTCCCCTGTCTTGTGATTGGAGAATTTAATCCATTTCTATGTAAAATAATTATTGATAGGTAAGGACTTAATATACTGCCATTTATTAATTGTTTTCTGACTTTCTTAGTTCCTTGCTCCATTTCTCCTCTTTTGATGTCTTCCATTGTGATTTGATGAGGGTTTTTTTGTGTTTTTTTTTTTTTTCTTTTGGTTGGTAGTATGCTTTGACTTCATTCTCTTGTTTTTGTGTATGTCCACTACGTGTATTTTTCTTTTTGATTACTATGAGGATTACATAGAACATCTTATAGTTATAACAGTTTATCTTCTGGTGACAACTTCAATTACGTGCAAAAACTCTACTTTTTAACTTTTCCCCCAACATTTTATATTATTGATGTTACAGCTTACATCTTGAAGATACCATGTATCCATTAGCATATTACTGTATAGTTACCTTTAAAACTTTTGTGTCTTAATTTTTATGGTAGAGTGGAAACTAATTTATGCACCGTTATTATAGTACTAAAGTATTCTTAGTATTTGAGTTTGACTATATTCTTACCTTTACAATATGTTTTATACTTTCATATGTTTTCATATTATAATTTTGTTTTATTCTGAGGAACTTCCATCAGCATTTCTTGCAAGGTTGATCTAGTGATTATAAACTCCCACAGCTTTTGTTTGGGGAAGTCCTTATCTTTCAGTGTGGAAAGTTTTTATTGCCATGTGAAGTATTTTTGATTGGCTGGGTTTTGTTTGTGTGTTTCCTTTCAGCTCTTTGAATATATCATTCCACTCTATCATGGCCTGCAAATTTTCTACTAAGAAATCTAATATCTACAAAGATATTCCTTTATATGTGATGAGTTGCTTTTCTCTCATAAGTTTCAAAATTCTGTGTCTTAGTCTTTTGAGAATGTGATGTATCTTGGTGAAGATAATATATTTAATCTTTTGGGGTTCCTCTGAGATTCACGTATCTGATTACTTGTTTCCTCCTTCAGATTTAGGGAGTTTTCTGTTATTATTTCTTTAAATAAGCTTTCTGCTCTTTTCTCTGTTCATTCTGGGACTCCCGTAATGTGTACATTGGTCATCATCTTGGTATCTCATAATTCCTGTGGGTTTTCTTCAAAAAAATTTCCTTCTTTTTTCTTCTGTCTCTTTTATTTTATCTGGTTGGGTCTTTGAACTCAAAGGTTTTCTTTCTGCTTTACTAAGTCTGCTGTTGAAGCCTTCTTATGGAGATTTTTTTGTTCAATTTTTTTTTTTTCAGGTTCAGAATTTCTGCTTGGTTCTTTCTTTATTTTTTAGAGACAGAGTCTTACTCTGTTGCCCTTGGTAGAGTGCCATGGTGTCACAGCTCACAGCAACCTCCAGCTCTCGGTCTTAGGCAGTTCTCTTGCCTCAGCCTCCCAAATAGCTGGGACTACAGGCGCCCTCAACAAGGCCCGGTTATTATTATTATTTTTTTTTTGTAGTTGCAATTTGACCGGGGCCAGGTTCAGACCCACCACCCTCAGTATTTGGGGCTGGTGCCCTACTCACTGAGCCTTAGATGCCGCCCGCTTTGTTCTTTTTTATGATTTCCATCTTTGTTGAACTTTTTTTTTTCATGTATTGATTTTCTGATTTTATTTAAAGATGATTATTTCAAATTCTTTGTCAAGTAATTTGCACATGGTGCATTACTGGTGCTTTCTTTTGTTCCTTTGATGGTATCATTTTCCCCTAATTATTTGTGAGGAATAAATAAGGGTTGGTCTGGCACTGGTGCTGGTCTGCATTTCAAGAAGTAGGTACATATTCCAGTCTTTACAAATTGGTGTTGGTAGGAAAGTCCTTCATCCCACTTAGCTCCTTGAGAAATTCTGGGAAGGGAGTCTGGATGGGTCTCTGGTTTAATTTCTAGCTGGAAACTTTGGGCAGCGTGGGCCTGGAGCTTGAGTCTACATCGGTGGGGTCTTCTAGGATTGGGATGGAGCATTGATCTGCAGGAGGTGGGCAGAGTCTGACAATTGAAGCCTGGATCCACAGAGGCTGACTTGGTGTGGGGGTAGGCCTTGAACCTGAGTCTATAGTAGCTAGCCTGATGCTTAGATAGGCCCAGTGCCTAGGTCTCTGAGATGGGTCTGGATCCTGGGGCCATTTGGGTTAACCTGGAGCCAGCCTCTGCAAAGTACATCCTGCTGCTAGGGTTTACTGGGATAGGTCTGGACCTGGGTTGCTAGGCCATAGGTACTAGCCTGGCAAAACCTGAAGTCTGGGGACCATAAGTGTTGGTCTGGCACTGGGGCTGGTCTGGAGCTGGGGCTATCCTGGAGCCTAAGTATTTGGGGGCCCAGCTAGAACATCAGGTCACTAGGGCTGGCCTGGCAGTAGGACAGGCCTGGAGCTCTGAATATGTGGGCCCACAAGGGCCAGCCTGGTGGTGGGTGGGAGATCTGGAGCCTGTGGATGCAGGGGCTACCCTGGTGCCTGTAATTGTGGGGGCTCACCTGGTGCTAGGGGGGCCACATTAGTTTTTCATGAAAATAGAACATGATATTACAGTGTAATTTATATTATGGTTTTCAATGATGTTTTACTTAGCATAGGAACTAGAGTATCAAGACTAAATTATATACTCTGTTATATTTACTATATAAATGTACATATGTATTATATAGTACACTTTATTGTACATATTGTTAGTGGGCCCGAGATTGTGGCTTTGATACCTTTAAGAACCATAAACTTTACTTGGGGGAAGGAAAAACTTTTCATAATGCATTATGCATTTTAAGTCACCTTTCTGGTGCTTTTCTGGGTCAAAAAGAAGATTGAGATATAATAGGTATTAAGCAATAAGGTCCTTTTTTTCTTTTGGCTGGTTTTTGGTAATTCTTACATTTTACTCCCCAAAAGGTCACCTACATAGGGTCAAGAAAGGGTCTGTGAACCATGCTACATTAAACTTTCAATGGCTCCTCGAATAGATTAGATATCATTTGCAGAAATTCTTCTCATCGTGACTGCCCTTGCATACAAGTCATTTTAAGTAATTCCTTTTCACAGAGATTGCTTTAAGTAGCCCTCTAATTCCCAGCCTTTAGATCAGGATTCAGCAAACTATTTCCAAGTGATCAAATCTACCCCACTTTTTTTTTATGTGGTCCATAATCTAAAGATGGTTTTCAAATTTTACATTGTTGAAAAAATTAAAAGAAGAACAGTATTTCATGACACATGTAAATTATATGAAATTCAGATTTTCGTGTTTATAAATAAAGTTTATGGGCTTTATGAAACAGAACCATGTGTCTTTATTCAGCCAGTATTGAAAATCACCACTAGTCTCACTTTATCCCAATACACTTCTACACTACCAAAAGGGCTACGTTTTTAAAATGCAAATTATTTTAGATAAAGGATTTTCTTAAAAAACATTAAATAGGCAGTTCAGGGTCCTTATTTGCTTTTCACGGTGAAATTTCTTTGATAGCATATGCTAGTTAACATTGTTCCAGACCATAGGTGAGTTAAAAATGTTTTCCATCTCAAGTGGTTGATTTGACAGGAGTAATTCATATGTCAATGTATTAAGCATTGACCTTTTCACTAAAAAATAGAAAATATATCATATTTTTACACTGTCAACATTTTAAAAGGGCCAACTTTTCTTGTTTTCTCATTAGGGGAGAATTTTTCTTGAATTCCCTGTAAGGCATGCATACACACACACACACACACACACACACACACCTATGTTTGCAGAGATAGATTTCACAGAGAAGCTGTGATGCTACTTCATAATTGTAATTTTGCTACTGTCATGAATCGTAATGTTGTGTGATGAAGACTTTAGTTACCTAAGCATAGGTGATACAGAATGTCAGGTTCTAAATTTTCTTACTATTGATAGTTTATAGAATGTCTTAAATAATGATATCTTTTAGTAAGGAACAGTTGGCAAAGTGTACAAAAATTCATAATGAGGTACTTTATTTTGGTTGTGGCCAGTTGATTGCCAAAAGAAGCTCTTGGTAACTTGGTTTTTAGTAGAATGAATAGAGAAATCAAACCTGGTTTGGAGGGAAAGTATCTTTTCTCTAGAGAATAAATGTTTTGATTTTGGCTTGGTGTCTAAAGCTCAGCGGTTAGAGCACCGGCCACATTTAACAAGGCTGGCAGGTTTGAACCAGGCCCCAGCCTGCTAAATAATGACAACTATAAGAAAAAGTATCCAGGTACTGTGGCAGGCACCTGCAGTCCTAGCTACTTGGGAGGCTGAAGCAAGAGAATTGCTTAAGCCAGTAGTTCTCAACCTGTGGGTTGTGACCCCTTTGTAACAATGAAGATACATCCTGCATATCAGATATATATGTTACGATTCATGACTAGTAGCAAAATTACAGTTAAGAAGTAGCAACGAAAATAATTTTCTGGTTGGGGGTCACCACAACATGAGGAACTGTATTAAAGGGTTGTGGCATTAGGAGGCATTAGGAAGGTTGAAAACCATTGGCTTAAGCCCAGGAGGAGTTGGAGGTTGCTGTGAGCTGTGACAGCACAGCACTCTACCAGGGGTGACATAGTGAGACTCTGTCCCCCCCAAAAAAACTATCTTTTGATTTTATGTTGGATATGAATAGAAAGATTGGCCATATATATATAATATTTTATATAAATTATTATATATATGAATAAAGAATTTTTTTGAAACAGAGTCTTGCTTTGTTACTCAGGCTGGAGTTCAGTGAACTCATCACAGCTCACTGCAACCTCAAACTCCTGGGTTCAAGTGATCTTCCTGCCTCAGCCTACTGAGTGGCTAAAACTATAGTTGTCCACCACCATGCCTAGCTCATTTTTCTTTCTTTCTTCTTCTTCTTCTTTTTTTTTTTTTTCTCTCTTCTCTGGGAAGCTGTCCCCTCTCGGGGACCAGGGTTCACTGACCCAAGGCCTGACAGGTAGTCCTGTTTCTATTTATTTATTTATATTGTTAAATCATAGCTCTGTACATTAGTGCAGTCAAGGGGTACAATGTGCTGCTTTCATATACAATCTGAAGTATTCCCATCAAACTGTTCAGCATAGCCTTCATGGCATTTTCTTAGTTACTGTATATAGACATTTGTATTCTGCATTTAGTATGTTTCGCCTGTACCCATTCTAAGACACACCATAGATGTGGCCCCACCCATTACCCTCCCTCCACCCTCACCTCCCCCCTCCCTTCCTCGTCCTTGGCCCTTTTCCCATAGTCTTGTGCTATAGTTGGGTTATAGCCTTCATGTGAAAACTAGAATTTAGCTTCATAGTAGAGCTGAGTACATTGGATACTTTTTCTTCCATTCCTGAGATACTTTGCTAAGAAGAATATGTTCCAGCTCCATCCATCTAAACATGAAAGAGGTAAAGTCTCCATCTTTCTTTAAGGCTGCATAATATTCCACGGTATACATGTACTACAATTTGCTAGTCCATTCATGAGTCAGTGGGCACTTGGGCTTCTTCCATGACTTAGCAGTTATGAATTGGGCTGCAATAAACATACTGATACAGATGTCTTTGTTATATTGTGACTTTTGGTCTTTCTGGGTATAAACCTAGTAAAAGAATTATAGGATCAAAAGGCAGGTCTATTTTTAGGTCTCTAAGTATTCTCCAAACATCCTTACAGAAGGAACGTATTAGTGGGCATTCCCACCAGCAGTGTAGAAGTGTGCCCTTTCCTCCACATCCCCGCCAACATCTCTGGTTTTGGGATTTTGTTATGTGGGCTACTCTTACTGGGGTTAGGTGATATCTCAAAGTAGTTTTGATTTGCATTTCTCTGATGATTAAGGATGATGAG
>CAUYPK010033180.1:0-19059 GCA_963574355.1 Loris lydekkerianus
TTAATTAAATGTGCCATTAAATATTGTGGGTTAAATAGTTCAGTGGAATACAGTTCAGTTCAGCCGCCTACCTCTTCAGCTCAGCCCCGACTTGTGGACTGAGCTGAAGCACCGCCCCCTCAAGCAGACGGCAGAAGACGACTGGAGACTACGTGCATTTGATTAGGTGCACGCACACCGAATCAAATAACCTGTATGACCCGAGTATAAGCCGAGTTCGTGTTTTTCGGCACAAATTTTGTGCCGAAAAAACTCGGCTTATACTCGAGTATATACAGTAGTTAGCCACAGACTAAGGATTTCTTTGATCCTGTCCAGCAAACATTAAAAGCTAAGATCTGAAAGTATCAAACTCTTTACAAGTAACTTAACTGTATCCTAAAACAACATCCAAAACAACAAAATATAATATGTGGCATCCGTCTTTCCATAAAAATTTACCAAGCGTGAAGAAAAACAGGGCAAGACAGCCCTTAATGAGGAGAAAATAATAATCAGTAGAAATCTATCTAGATTGATTAGATCTAGATGTTAGAATGGCCCACAGGACATGATTATATATGTTAAATAATTAAGTAGAAATAGGACAAATAAATATAAATGTTAATAACTGAGACAAAAGATTTAAGTGGAGGTTTAAAAGTTGTAAAAATAGGACTCAAATAAAACTTTTAAATATGGAAACTTCAATGTATGAGATAAAAAGTATACTAGGTAAAATTATCAAATTTGACATCGAAGAAGAAAAGATTAGCTTGAAGATGGCATTACGATGTCTTCAAGCTTCAAAGCTCAACTTGAAGACAGCAATAGAAACCATGCAAATCATCCAAAATGAATCTAAAAGAGAAAGGAGAATTTTTAAAAATATAAAAAATATCATCTATAGAATGACTTCAAATGGCCTAATACATGTGTAATTTAGGTACCAAAAAGGAACAAGGAGTAAAATTATTTGAAGAAATAATAGCAAAAAATGTTCTAAGTTGATGAAAACTGTGAATCAAAATTACAAGAAGCTCAGCAAACCTCAACCATAAAAACATGAAGAAAACTACACTGAGGAACAACATAATCAGATTGCTCAAAGCCAGTGATAAAGGGAAATCTCAAAAGCCAGATTTTGATGCGGGGGGTGAGGGGCATGTACGAAGTCTGGCAGTTAAGTTCACAGACTTGCCACCGTGCAGGTACACTGGCAGCAGTGTACAAACATCTCAGTAAGGTTTCATAACCTTGGTATATCAGTGTCTCACAGCTGTGTTTGTGTCACTGTGTGGTGGTGTCTTTCTTGATTCATTATTGTTGCATGTTTTTGTGTGCTGTCTTGAGAATGTTGGAGCTTGAATTAGAGTAATGAACAAACATCAGTAAATTTCTCATAAAACTTGGCAAGAGTGGAAGTGAAATAAGGACATGTTAGTCCAAGTTTATGGGGATAATTCCATTCAGAAAATGACAGTTTACAAATGGAATAAATATTTTTCTGAGGGGAGAGAAAGCATCACTGATGAAGAAAGGTCCAGGCAACTAGTAATGACTAGAACTGAAGAAAACATTGCAACAATTCATCAAATGGTGCCTCAAAAAATCATCACCTGACTGTGAGAAGGATGGCGAACCAAGTAAGCTTCGACACACAGTTAGAAAATCTTAACTGAATGTCTTGCCATGAGAAAGGCATCTGTAAAAATGGTTCTGAAGGAGCTCATGGACGAATAAAAGCAAAGGGGAGTCAAAGTTTGCCAGGATCCCTTGGAGAGGCAAAATGATGTTTTCCCCATGTTGTCACTGGTGATGAAACATGGGTGTACCAATACAACCCTGAAACAAAGCGGCAAAATGCATAACGAAAGCAAGCCATTCTCTAGAACCAAAAAAGTTCCGTCAGTCCAAATTGATAGCCAAAATGATGTTGCTAAACCTTTTTGATGTCAGAGGGGTTGTTCATTATAAATTTTAACCAACTGAACAAACAGTGAACCAAGTTTGCTGTTTTGAAATGCTGAAAGTCTACATAAAAAAGACAAAAATGACTGAACTTTTCACCAACCACTCATAGTTCTTGCATCATGACAAGCAGTACTAGCTCACACGGCACTGTTTGTGAGGGAGTTTTTAGCCAATAAGTAAGTAACTGTATTAGAACATCCTCCCTGCTCACCTGATCTTGTTCCTAATGACTTTTGTTTCTTTACCCAAAGATAAAGGAAATATTGCAGTTCAGCCAGGGCTGGGCTTGAACCCACCACCCTCAGTATATGGGGCTGGCGCCCTACTCCCTGAGCTACAGGTGCCACCCCAAGATAAAGAAAATATTAAAAGGAAAGGGAGACATTTTGATGACATTCAAGACATCGTGTGTAATACATCTACAGCTCTCATGATCATTTCAGAAAAAGAGTTCCAATATAGCTTTGAAGGATGGACTGTGCACTGGCCTTGGTGCACAGCTTCCCAAGGGGAGTACTTTGAAAGTGACCACAGTGATATTCGACAGTGAGGTATGTAGCACTTTTCCTAGGATGGGTTCGTGAACTTAATTGTCAGACCTTGTACACATGAAAGAACAGCAATAAGGATGATAGCCGATTTCTTGGTGCTAGAGAAATAGATGGGAAGACAATGGAGCAGTATTTAAGTAGTGGGGAAAAGCCTGTCAACCGAGAATTCTATACCTAGTGAGTATATCTTTCCAAAAGAAAAGAAAGACTCTTTTGGATATACAAAGACTGCAAGTATTCATCACAAGCAGAATTGCACTGAAGGAAATGTTGAAGAAGTCCTTCAGGCAGAAGGTAAATAACACAAAATGGAATTATGAATTTGCACAAGAGCCCAAAGAGCATGGGACTAGGCAATGTATGAATCAATATACAAGATTTTTTTCTTACTATGTGCATATCTTTAAAGGAAAATAGACTGTTTAAATAAAAATAACATAACAACAGTACCAACATCTATGTAGACTGATGTGTTGGGTCCATAACATATGTAAAAATGAAATACATGACAACAGTAGCACAAAGTCTGCCATGGATCCAAACAGAAATATGCTTTTGTAAGGTTTTTATCCTGTATGTGAAGTGGTATAGAATCACTCGAGGGTAGACTGTGATAGCTAAAGACATATACTGGAAATCCTAGGGCAACCATGAAATGAAAAAATGAAGATCTATGGTAATAATCCAACAAAGATTATACATTAGAATTACAGAAATAATTAGCTAACACAGAACAAGGCAGAAAAAGAGAAAACAAAGAACAATGAACAAAACATTAATATCTATAACTGGAAAACACATAGGATATCAGATTTTACATTAATCATATAAAAATCACATTGATGGGGGAGATGGAAGGATAACTATCCGGAGCAGGGGGATTTCTCCCTCGGTGAGTCTATTCTGTGTGGTGTGATAATGACGGATATGTGATGTTATACGTTTGCCCAGGACGCACAGAATTGTGGGAAACAGAGAGTAAATCCTAATGTTAACTACGACCCTAATGTTAATAAAAACATCAGTACTCAATAATTTTGTGTACCAATTGTCTCAAATGTATCACACTGATGCAAGATGTTAGTAACAGAGAAAACTGTGTGTAGAGAGGAAGTTGGAGACCTGGGAGCTTTCTAGACTTTCTGTCCAATTTTTCTGCAAAACTGCTCTATTAATTTTTTTTAAAAAGAAACTTGAAATTGCTATAATTAATATATGATAAACTGGATGTCAGAGCAAAGAATGTTACCAGGAATAAAGAAGTCATTTCATAATGATGAAGGGGTTAAGTCATCAAAAGGGCAAAATCTTAAATGTTTGAGCTAATGACAGAGCTTTGAAATACGCGAGGTGAAATCTGATAGAACTAAAAAGAGAAGTAGAAAAACACCCAACCATAGGCAGAGATTTTAGTATACCTCTCTCAGCAACTGAATAAGCAGACGGCAAAAACACTAAGTGTATAGAAGATCTGAACGCTACCAACCACCTTGATCTAATTGACATTTGTAGAACAATCCAGCACAAACAGCAGAACATATATTGTTCTCAAGTGCCTATGAAACATTTATCAAGCTGTCTATACCATATTTGGGGGGCATAACACAATTCACAATGAATTCCAAAGGATTCAAGTCACATGCAATATTTTCTCTGGTCACATGGAATTAAACTGAAAATAAATGATAGGAAGTTATCTTAGTTGTCCTCAAATATTTGAAAATTAAGTAAGATACTTAGAAAATATGCAAGGATCAAAGGAAAAATCAAAAGAGAAATTAGTATTTTGAACCAAATTAACATGAAAAAATAACATATTGGAATCTTTGAGATGCCTTTACAGCAGAATTTAGAGGAAATTTATATCAATATTAGAAGAGAAGGTCTTCAGTTTTTACCTTAAGACTCTAGTAATAGAAGAGCAAATTCAACCCAAAGTAAGGAGAAGAAATACAATTATAAACATTAAGCTGAAAATTGATGAAACTGAAAATAAAAAAAGACAGAAAAATCAATGAAATCAAAAGCTTGTTTTGGGCGGCACCTGTGGCTCAGTGGGGTAGGGTGATGGCCCCATATACTGAGGGTGGCGGGTTGAAGCCCGGCCCTGGCCAAACTGTGGCAAAAAAATAGCCAGGTGTTGTGGGGTGGGCGCCTGTTGTCCCAACTTCTCGGGAGGCTGAGGCAAAAGAATTGCCTAAAGCGCAAGAGCTGGAGTTTTCTGTGAGCTGTGACGCCATGGCACTCTACCGAGGGCAACAAAGTGAGACTCTGTCTGAAAAAAAAAAAAAAAGCTTGTTTTGGATGTGAAAAAAATTTATAAACCTCTAACCAGACTAATGGAAAAAGTGAGAAATTACATAAATTATGAACATTAGGATTTACAGGTGCCCCGGGTGTTAAAAAGGAAATAATGGAATATCACGAACTAATTCCCATCAATAAATCTGACAACTTTGATGAAATGGACAAATTCCTTGAAAGACACAAATTGGTTTGGGAAGAAATAGACCACCTGACTAGTCCTATATCTATTAGAGAAATTGAATTTGTAGTTTAAAACTTCTACACAAAAAAGATCTACCAAGCATTTATGGAAGAAATGATACCACTATCTTCTAGAAAACTGAAAAGGAGGAAATACTCTCTGACACATTCTACGCGACCAGCATCACCCTGATACCCACCCCAGACAAAGATGGCACAAGAAAATGAAACCCTAGTTCATATCTCTCACCTACATAGATGCATACATTCCAAGCTTACTTGAATCTAATCACATCTAACAATTGAATAGCTTCTTCTATTCAATACAAAGTTCAAAGACATATCCCTGTCGCGGCAGGACTCCACGATTTCCTTTTTGGCATCCACCCTGCAGACAGGCTCAGCACCTGTGTTCATGGTCTCACATGTGGGCAGGTGATTGGCTGTTTTCAGTTTTCAGCTTTTATACATACGGCTGCTGTGAACATTCACACACAAGCCCTGCTGAGACCCACACTTGCTTCTCTTTTGGAGAAAATGGCTGTGTCATAAGTATATGTTTAACTTTCAAAAAACTGTCAAACTTTCCCCAAAGTGGTTGTACCACCTCATCTTGGGTCCCTTCCCGTTCTCACCACCATGTGGTGTGGTGGGTCTTTCTAGCAGGAACGTAGGGGTAGCTTGACGCGGCTGCAATTCAGGTTTTTCCTCGTGACTAACACTGCTGGGCATCTTCCCATGCACTAATTTGGCACCCTTTTATCTTTTCTGAAGAGTCTACTCAAATATTTTGCCCATTTTCAATAGAGTTATTTGTTTTCTTGTTACTGAGTTGTGAGAGTTCTCTATAATTCTGGATAAAAGTCCTTTATCAGATATGGGACTTGCCAACATTTTCTTCCAGGCTATAGCTTCTCTTCTCATCCTATTAATAGTGCCATTCAAAGAGCGGATGTTCCAACATCTTGATGAAGTCCAGTTTGTTCTTTTATTGTGTTTTAGTGTCACATGGAAAAATCGTTGCTAACCCAAGTTTACAAGCCAGACAAAGAAAGAACACTGAAGTTCTCCTACTCTGCTAATGGGAGGAAGGAAGTGATTTTCGTGTATAAAACCAACAAAACATTAGTGTCAGAATATGAAGAGCATCTGCAAGTCAGTAAGAAAGAGACAGAGCAAACCTTCGTAGAAAACAAACGGAGAGTTTGAAAAGCAAGTTCACAAAAGAGGTGGACACTGGCACGGCGGCTCTGGAAAGCAGGCGTAGCCGTGGAGCCCCCCAGGCCTAGGGCCCAGCAGCACCATGCCCAGGAACTTCCTCACAATGTGCATGGAGAGACAGGTGTAAGAACACTCACTACATTGTCCTTGGAAACAACCTTCCTATCATCAACAGGAGGATGGTGAAGTCAATTGTGGTGTATTTAATAAAAGGCCTGGTATTAAAAATTTGAACTAGAGCTACACTTATCAACATGGATAAATCTCAGAAATGAATGTTCATGAGAGCACCTACCTGCAGAGAGGTGTGCCTGGTAACATGCTATTGGGTAAAGTTAAAAAACCTGCAAACACACACCCTGTATTGTCTGTATGGGAACATAAAAATGTAGTGAGAGTGGGAGATACAAGGGAACAATAAACTTTCGATCCCTGGCAGTGGGTGTCTCTGGAAGGGGTGGAGGTAGTGGAATAAGGGAAGTGGACAGAGGCCTGCCCAGGGCTTCTCTGCTGTGCTGAGGTCAGCACAGGCCTCAGGCGGCAGCCAGATCTCTACACTGGGTCTGAGGAGCTGACACTGGCCTGTGTCCTGGTGCAGAAGCTCCACAGGGACAGAGGCTGCAGAGAGCATTTCCCATGAGGAGAAAGTACCAGGGACAAAGGCCTGGTGTGAACAGGTATCATATGTCAGGAGGGCACTGAAGCAGGTGTCACAGACCTGTGTGGCATCACTGAGACCTTGGACATTGCTCTGGAGGCTGAAGGAACCCCTCTAAGAAATGTAAGGAGGGGACTGGAGAGGACAAAAGGGTGGGGCAAGTTCAGAAACATCTGGAGGGATGTGGCTGGGGTCTGGGAGATGCCCAGGTGGGGATATGGCCAGGTGGGGAGATGGCCAGGTGGGAAGACACCCAGGTGGGGAGATGGTCAGGTGGGAAGACGCCTATGTAGGGAGATGCCCAGGTGGGGAGACAGCCAGGTGGGGAGACACCCAGGTGGGAAGACACGCAGGTGGGGAGACGGTCAGGTGGGAAGACGCCTATGTAGGGAGATGCCCAGGTGGGGAGATGGTCAGGTGGGGAGATGGCCAGGTGGGGAGACACCTGTGTGGGGAGATGCAGAGAGGGCCTGGCATGGCTGCTGGAAGCATCCCCACCCCCAGAAGCTTTTCTCTCTGCAGCAATCACAGCTGGAGAAGATGCAAGGACCTGGGAGGAATGTTATGAACTCCAACCTTATGTTAAATTTCCTCCTGCTTGGGGCAGAGCTGCTTCTCCTAGCTCACTACCTGGGCCTCCCCCAACCCTGGCTTCTGCTGTGGTTGCCATTTCGAGCTCTGCTCTGCTCCTCCCTTCTCGAGACAGCCCCTGGGCTGCAGACAGAGTTGTGGTCCTGTCCGAGTCCCGCCCCTGCATGTCACAGAAGCTTCCAGGCCAGTGCCTTCGTGAGCCTGGGCATTTCAGGGCGACCATGGCCGGGTCCTCTCCATACCCCTCCCCTGTAATGGGAGATGCTCTTCTGGTGCAGCTCTGGCCTCTCACAGCTGCTTGGTGGATGTGGAGTCGGACAGTTAGCCCCCTAGTCCCACTGAGGCTGAGAAGCCGTGACCATGGAGGGTAGAGAGGATTCCTGGGGTCTGAGGCCAGACCAGGGCCTGAGGGACCTCAGGCACCACCGACCATACCGTCCATACCCCAAACTGCTCCCTGCTGCCCCCAGGGGCAGCTTCCCTGGTAGGTTTCATATCCACCCCTCCCACATCCCCACCCCTGCACTCCAGCCTCATAAACACGTCCTGTTGTTGGAGGACATGTTCCACTTGGAGGACCTATTTGCTCTCTGGCTGTCCCTGGTCAATGTGGCTTGAAGGCATCTCTCGCTGTGCCTGGATATCAGCCAGGGGCTCAGGGCTCCACACAGTGTCCCTCACACCTGCCACCTGCATTCTACTGCGGGCTGACGAGAGCAATGGCCAGCGCACCCCGGAACCTGGCCTGGTGGCCCGTGGCCTACCCTGCCCACCCAGCACTTACTGCTGTGGTTTCGTGGATCTAACACTGCAGCTTAGAGAGGCCAAAGCTGATTGGTCCAGACTCCTGGCTGTCAGCAGCACCAGTGTGAAGGACACCCTGGTCCCCAGCCCTCTGGGATCTCTGTGGGAATTCCTGTGAGATGTGTGTCCCAGGGGAGCTGCCGTGTGCCAGCCTGCTGCACCTGGCTGAGCCCTACAAGATGCCCCTGACCCGTGCCTGCCTTCTGGAATGGCCGTACCTGCTTGGCCCCATGGCCAGTGTGCAGAGTCCTTCCTCTCCACACCCTCACCGAACACAGTAGCATCCTCCATCCCAACTGCTACCAGTGGCAGGGACACAAGGGCTGCCCCAGCTGGTGTTTCTTAAGTTCTGATGAGGCTGGTCATGTTTCCACAGGGTCCTCAGCCATCCGGGGACTCCTTATGTGAATGCCCACTACGGCCTTTGCTCATCTTCTCTGACAGAAGTGACGCTGCAGGGGCCCCAAGGGATAGAGTGTGCCCCCATTACATAGCCAATCACGTGCAGGCTGCACTCAGACCTTCAGGGTCTGGACTCGAGTCCCTCTTGTCTCAGCCCTGGCTCCGGGGTGTGTGGAGTAGGGTCCCCGGAGCCAACAGCGCTGAGACAGAGGCAGCATCCCCCCTTCACCAGGGCGCTCCTGGTCGGCAAGGGGCTGTGCTCAGGCCGTCCTTTCCTGCTGTGCTGTGGCTCAGGGTGTTATCAGACGCTGCATGTTGGATCTCAGTATCAGCAAAATGGGCAAAGGAAATTCATTTATTATTAACTTATGATAGATATAAGACTGATTGCTTTTCAGATGCTGAACTCTGGGGGGAAAGTGCAGGAGAAATGACCACTATTCAAGGCCACTCAGGAGGGGCCGGTTCAGGCAGAGCTGGAAATGATAAACTGAGAAATGACATCTCAGGACACCACCCTGGCCCACCCGATGGCTCATGCCTGCTATCCCTTTTCACATCCAGGGCAAAGTGTGGAATGATGTTGGCGAGGGTGCTAATGCCACTAGGCTGTGTCTTTGGACTGTAGTCTCTATGGGCTGCCAGGCACACTGCTTCGTGCTTGACACTTATTTAATCTTTGTCATAGCCCTACAATGTAAGTACCGTCACCATCCCATTTTATAGGTGACAGGAGGGAGGTGGCCCAGCTTCTTGCCTGGGTCCACAATGCACTAAGTTGAAAGCCAGAATTTAAACCCAGGGCATCCTGCTTCTGACTGTGTGGCCTCTGTGTCCAGGAGCAGGTCGCCCTGTCCTTGTGACTCTTCTGCATGTGTCCTGGGAGGAGGAGACTAGAGAGAAGCATCCCCCTTCAGGCTAGACTGAGACGAATTTCTGGGTCTGCCCCTCGTCCCACGGCCCCGCCTGCTGCCATTCGGCCATCTTGGAGACCCCCAAATCCACATCCTTCCGTCTGGCGCCCAAGCCAACTCCTCCAGAGCCCTTGTTCCAGGGCCTGGAGTGTCCTAGCCATTTGATTGTCCTGCCTGCTAGGGTGAAAGGGGCAGTAGGTTAGGAGCACCAGTGGATGCTGAGAAAGCAAGACTACGGGGAGGTTGGTGTTCTTTGTCTGTCCAAGGTCATCTTGGTCCTGCCAAAATGACAGCCTTGAGACTGTGGGCGGGGCTGCTGGACTCTGGGTTTCAGTGGCCCAAGTCCCCACCTAGGAGAGGAACCTTTTGGGCTCAGCAGGTCGGATGGTCTCCCCAGCCTGGAGTGCAGGGCAGGGGCTGGTGGCACTGCTGGGGCAGGTTCCCTGGGAGGAGTGCTGTGCTCTGAGTCCCCGTGTGAGCGAGAGGGTGGATTTTAAGCATTCTCACCACACACGAAGACGAGGAGCTAGGGCAGTTCATGGTGGGATTAGTCACTTGACAATGTGTGCACCCATGGAAGTATCACGTACACAGCAATGAGTACTGTCAATTAAAACACAAAAGCGGGCTGGTATCAACCCCTCACGTGTTTAAAACGCCACTGGGTGTTTGCACCCTCTTATTAGAATCCCAGATCTATGGATTCTACTTTTATTACAATTTTGATATTTGTTCCCCTTCAAGTTTTTTAAAATTAATTTTGTTTTTAAAAATGCATTGAAAGAGCATTTATCTTGTCTGAATTTTCTGGCACCTTCTTTAAGTTTTGCACCCAGGCAAGAAGCGCCCTTTCCTGTCCTGGGCCTGGCACTGACTGGAAGGTTCTCCCAGGTCCTCTCCTGCCTCAGCTGCTGCGGTCCTGGTGTGGCCTTCAGCAAGGCTGGGCCCAGCGCGGCTCAGGGCTTTGCCTCAGCCTCTGTCTACCTGCCTGGACTCCTGCTGTTTCCAGACCAGCTGCCAGGGCCCGTCTCGCTGCCCTTCTCCTCCCAGCACAGGCCCTGGCAGGGTAGGCTCACCCTGACCTGGGGCTGTTTTCTGTACAAATGCTCCTTGCATCCTCCTCACTCACCTGTCTGCCTGAGGGTGCTCAAAGGAGGTAGCAGGGCGCTCTGGAAAGACCCCAAGCTTTGCACTGTCAGCTAAGCTCCCTGTGACTTAAGGCCAGATCTTCCCTTCTCCGAGAGATAACGAACGGTATAAGAAACAGCCATTTGAAGGGCTACCCAGAACTGGCCATAGAGAGAAAAGCAGGGTTACTTGTCTGACCCTTGGGCATACCACACCTGGTCAGAACCAGTGACCCCAGAGGATTTTTTCTTAAACTGGAGCCACCCCCATGTATGAGGCTCTGGTGGCCAGTCCACCCTATCACGTTTGGTGGATGCTGGAAGGGCCCAAGATTGAACTCCAGTCTTAGGGGAGGGCCTGGCATCTGAGGAGCAGGCACTGAACACCCTGTGGCTGCTGTTAGCATTAAGTTGTTGCTGTCAAAGGCGTTCTGGTCCTTTAGGTCTCCTGGGCTCCTGTCCCGCGCCTGCACCTGTGGAAACCACCACTTTCCCCGGCCTCCCTCCTCTGCGCCTCCCTCGCTGATTTATTCATCTCTGCAACAGGCCTTTCCATGCTGACTGGTGTGATAGACACGCTTGAATGGGTCCAAGCCTTGTCAAGAGATTTTGAGTTGAATTAAACAGAGCAGATGAATTAACCAGAAGGCAGCACACGGGCCTGATCTGCATTTGAGAAATGGGGAAACTGAGGCTCACAGCTGGTAGCAAGGGCTGGGCCGTGAGCCTGGGGTCCTGACCCCAGTCCCAGATTGCCTGGACGGTCCCTGCCAGCACCTGCCCCCTTCTTTGGAGACAGGTGCAGTAAAGAGGGGGTTAAGCTGCCGCCCTGCCTTCCCCAAGCAATTAATCACAGAGCTGGAGAGGCAGGACTTGGACAATTACGCCCAGACAAAGGAGGCGGGGAGGCGGGGGAGCCACTTGAGAGAGCCTCGCGCTATGGGATTAACAAGCGCTTGGCACTTGGATGGCGTGCCGAGACTCTGTGCAGTTCTGCCATCAGGCCCTGCTCCATCTGGCCCTCTGGGAAATTCCCAGGGCCCAGGTCAATGTTACCGTGGTTACCCAGGCTGTGGTCGTGACTGGCGCACAGCGCACCAGCTGCATCAGGATGGCCGGCTCTGGGGACAGGGGCTTGGCCAGGAATGCTGGCAGCTTATTCATGGGTAGGGGTGGGCAGGCAGAGTGGGCTAGCTCCGGGGCTTGCAGGTTCCAGGCCAGACTTTAGCCCTAGACCCAGGCCACCCCATCATTTGGAGTCCTTTGGACTTTGCTGGCTAGTGATTTTGGGCAAATAGGACTCTGTTTCTGCCTTCGCCATGGGGGAGAAAGAATGCTGGGTCTACCACCAGGGACAGGTCAGAGAGAGATTGGAGGACGCAGCTTGTGAGAGATGCAGGTGCAGAGCAGAGGCCCTGCGTGTCCCTTCTCTCCCTCCTTTCTCTACCCCCACCCAGCAGCCCCAGTGACATCCATCGGCCAGCAGAGCAGCTCCAGGAAGGGTCACCACCACTCACAGCCCTCTGAACAGCCCCGAGGTGCCTCCTCCCTCTCTGCCCCCCAGGGCACCTCCTCATCCGCCACCTCAGCCTGGTACAGCATTGGCTCTGATTCCTCCTCCTCCTCACCATTTAAACCCTTCAGAGTTGGGGGTTCCCAAGGGGGGGGAGAGGTTCATTCATCCTCGGATTTGTTCATCATCTGCCCCAGAGCGCCTACAGACAGGCTTCCTCGCTCTGGCCCTGGAGATACCACGGTGGACGTGTCCAGGCTGCACTCAGCCCTGCTTTGAACTCACATTCAAGATGGGGAACAAACCACTTAGACACTGACAAACTGGTCTCACCGCATTTCAGTTGAGAGTCCATTCCACCTGTGAGAGCACCACGCCGGTCAGGGCTGTGGCTGAGTGGTCAGAGAAGGTCCAGTGCAGAGGGAGCTCCAGCCAGACAGGCATGAGTCTAAATCTCAGGGGTTAGGGAGGGGAGCCAGAGGCCAGGGTGGGGGGCCACAGAAGCTCGAGGAGGTGTTTGGATTTACCTCTTTACTTTTTTTTTTTTTTTTTTTTTTTTGAATGTAGCATAGTTTGTTTATTCATTCTTCTATTCAAAGGCATTTTGGTTGTTTCTAGTTTTTGGCAATTATAAATAAATAAAGCTGGCTCCGGTGCCTGTGGCTCTAGCAGCTAAGGTGCCAGCCACATACACCTGAGCTGGTGGGTTACCTCTTTACTTCTTGATGTCTTGGGGAGAACAGGTGGAGGGCAGATGGAGGCCCCACGAGAGCAAGGCAGCTGAGACCCCACAGCGGCAGTGGTGTAGTGAGGGACTTGGGGCAGAGGTGGGCCCCCGACCTGGAGTGGGACTGTACTGGGTCAGAGCTGCTGCAGTGCACTGGAGTGTGGCTGAAGGTGGCGTCTGTGCCATGCTCAGCACTCAGGGCTGTCTGCTCAGGCCCAGGTGCAGGGCTGCAGAGGCTCCAGTCTGTACGAACCAGAGTACAGGGCACAAGGAGAGACTGCCAGAAGCCACGTGTGTTACGCGACCCTGTGGATGGGGCCACCATCTGGGGACTGTGGAAGTCAGCTGGGGACCTTTAGCATTGCTGGAGTCAGGGGTCGGTCCCAGGAACTGCTCACCCCAAAGTTCGCTCCGACGATTACCTCCCTCGGAGAAAGTGTTCCCAGCCATAGGCAGCCCGGTCTGAGTCCCACATGCTGCCTTCAGCTCCCTGGCCTCCCGGGGCTGCTGTGTCCTCTTCTGCGCTTGGGGTGTGGATTCAAGTGCCCTGACAATGCTGGGTGACTGGATGTCACGTTCTTGCCCCTTCTCCCTGGCCAGTTCCCAGCTTCCTTTCCACGGAGCAGTGGCCATTTGTGACCTAGGACCTGCAAGTCCAAATGATACCTGCTGTGTCCAGGACTGGCCTTGGGGCCTGGTGACTTGGTTGGAGACTCCTCAGCCCAGCCCAGTGAGGGAAGAAGGGCAAACCCACAACTTGATCTGGCTCTCTGGCTTCAAAACAGGGGTGACAGTCGTGACCTCATGGACTGTAGGCAAGCTCCTGTCCTCAGGAGAGCCCTCAGCAGCACCCAGGCTGCATTAGGAAGGGTCCCCAAGGCCCAGGGCCACTCCCCCGAGGGCTTCCAGCATCATCACTGCCCTTGGTCCCCACCTGGAGGGGGGCAAAGACCAGCAGCAGCAGAAGGTAGAAACCAGTCGTGTGTGTGCTAGGGGCTTTCTCAGTCTCCAGTCGTCCCGCCACCCAGGCTTCCGGAGCATCCTGGCTTGTTTCTTGCTGCTGCTTCCCCTCCCCCACATTCAGGCCTCGGGAAGGTGGGAAATTGCCATTTACTGCGCCATTCCTATCTCTGTGCAGCAGACACGCGGGAGGCTTTTAAATACTAAATGGAAAGCCTGGAACCGCTGGACTTGTGCAGGCAAATGCCTCTAATTCTTCATTTCTCCTCCCTCCCCCTCCATGGCTGAGCTTTCTGTTTAATTAGGAGAAAGAGAAAATTGCGACATCAACCCAACAGCATCACCTCCCGATGTGGCAAAGGCAGGGACTTAATCCCAGGCCAGCCAGCACATCCCCTGAGGCAAATCTGCTTCCAGATTGGAACAGCTGCAGATAAGAATTCCTGGGCAGGAAGGGAAGGGGGCAGGCAGGGCGGGAGATGAAACCGGCCAGCTGTCTGCCCCTGTGCTGAGCACTCGGCCCCTGCCACACTGGGCAGAGGGGCTAAGCAGGGCACTGTGGCCACCACCATCTCCCGCTGTGGGCTGGGAGGGCAGGGAGGGCAGCGAGGGCACTTTTGCCCTCACAGTCTGAGAGGCTGAGGCTGGGGACTGGCAGAGGGCAGGCAACTAGGCGGTTCATTCATTCCTCCTCTGCTCATTCATTCATTTATTCGACACAGGCTTATTCAAGGTGGGGCAGGCTTCTGGCCTGCTCTGGGCACAGAGGTCCATGCCAAGCACTACAGGCACAGCCCCTGCTGGCGGTGATGCCAGTCTCCCAGGAAACGGGCTAGGACGTTGTGCCTGCATGGAGTCCAGGCTCCAGCTGCACCCTGGTTTGCCAGTAGAACTCCCACCTTGGTGTTTCCTCCCCTTATCTCTCCAGCAAGGGCCTGGGGGCGCGTGGGGTGAGGACCGAGGAAGGTGCTGGAATGTGCAGCTTTGTCATGGTGACCCCCAATGCCAGGAGGTATTGGGGGCGTGACCAAATCTCCCAGTGCCCACGGGTCTCCTACATTCTGTCCAGGAGATCTCTGAAGCCACAGAGGACCCCATTTCCTTCTCTAGCCCCAGGGGACTCGTCCACTTGGTGGGCACAGAGGAGAGGGCAGGGAGGGCTGCTGAGAGATGGAGGGCGACATGGTGTGGCCGTGAGCTGGCCAAGCTGCCTCCTCCTCCAGAGAACATGTGCACAGTGTCTGGCACTCAGGACACCCTGTCCACAGACTCCCACCCTGCCTGTCATGTCCCAGTGGATGGCCCAGCCACCCTCTCCCCCAGTCGGGGACCCTAGCCCAACCCAGCAAATGAGGGACAGGTAGGGGTGGAGATAAACAGCTTCCAGTCTGTCCTACACCCACTGTCAGCAGGGTGCCTGTGCCCCTGGGCCCCAAAGGTGATAGCCCCCATGATGTCCAGGAGGGTGAGCAGGGCTCAAGACTTGTGCAGGTGGCAACAAACTTCGTCCGCCTATTTAAATTCTAAAGTCTCATTTTTTCTGATTTAAAACCAGCCTCTTTAACTGCTAATTATTGAAAGGGAAAAAATGAAATGAGGAAGGAAAAGTAAAATCAATTTTCATGGGGCGATGCAGTGTGTTGGGGCCGCTGCCCTTTGTAGTCAAGTCCATGAAATCTACAGAGCTGGCCCGGGGCGCCAGTGCTTACCAGCACAGATGGAGCCCACAGCCACCGCCCCCACAGTCGGGCTTCTGCAAACCCCAGAGAAGCAGAGACATCCTGCCCTCACATTGCAGTGTCCCTGGTGGAGCACTGGCCATCTGTGCCTTCTGGAGGGCAGAGGGCAGAGGGCAGAGGGCAGAGGTCACCAGCTCATTAGTGAGCTGCTGCCCAGCTGGGTCCAGGACAAGGGTGGGGAGCTGTGCTTCAAGGTGTGTGTGTGCATGTGTGTGCACATGTGAGTGTGCATGTGCTCATGTATGTACACATGTGAGTGATTGTGTATGTGTTCACATGTGTGCACATACGTAAGTTTGTACATGTTGAGTGTGTGAGCATGTATGTGCATGCACATATTGAGTGACTATGTCTGTGTCCACAGGTGTGCACATATGTGAGTGTCTATAAGTTAGCATTTCTGTACATTGTGAGCATGTGTTGCGTGTGTGGGCATGTTGTGTGTGCACATGTGTGTGTATGACATGTGTGGATGAGATTGACTTGCATGTGAATGTACTCACATGTGAATGTGCATGCATGGATCACTCAGGAGGGCCCTCTGAAGAGCTGGTGAAGAGGGGTCTGAGAGTGGGTATTACCTGTGGCCTGAACAGCAATGTTGCAGGGCCTGTGCAGGAGCAGAGTTTGGGACTTAGAGAAGGTGGAGCTGACAGCTTGCCAGAGGAAACTCCTTGGATGCAGACACTGGGCTGACCGCTGGCAGCCCCATCTGGCATTGATCCCCTGGGATGCTCTGGCTATGGGGGACTGGCTGTTGTCAGCACCCCATCCCAGGACTCCTGCCAGCCCCAATCCCAGTAATTCTCATGCCACACCTGGAATAGGCCTAAGCCCCAGACCATTGGCACTGAAGAGTTCTCCCTGCCTGGGCTCAGTGGGTTCCAGAACTTGCCTTGGAGCTGGCAGGCAGAGGTCTCAGGGACTAAGGCTAAGCTCAGCGTGAAGATGCTCAGCCACCACATGCAGAGAGCCTCCCATTTCCAGGGACATTCAAGCAGAAAGAGAACCTGGCAGGGCTGCTGCAGGGTTCAGCCTCCCAGGGTGTCCCTATAGTAACACAGAACTAGCCACTATTGCCTTGTTGGAGAAGCGTTTTGCAGCTGGAGCGAAGGTAAGAGCCCCAGTGACAAGTATCCTTATGAGAGACACATGGGGAGGCAGGGACAGAGACTGGGGGGGTGCAATCTAGCCAAGGATCTCTGGAGCCCCCCAGAAGCTGGATGAAACAGGAAGTCTCCTGCCCTAGAGCCCAGGAGGAGTAAGGACCTGCCAGCATCTTGATTTTGGACACCTGACCTCCAAGGCTGTAAGGGCATGAATCTGTGATGTTTTAAGCCACCCGCTTTGTGTCTTTGTTATGGCAGCCCTTGGAGACAAAGGCGGCTACCTGCGTGTGTGGACCAATTCCCAAAGGTCTCCACCTCGCAAGTTCTCCAAGGCTTGTCAGGAAGCTATCAGGTCCCAGAGGCCCTCCCCACAGCGCTGCATTCCCCGGGGCAAGCTTTTCACTGTCTGTCCCTGGTGACTATGGCATTTTACCGTTTCTCCAAATGGCGTGCACACACAGCTTGTTGATATTTTTAGTTTTGGCTTTACGTATTGACTTGCCTGGTGGAGGAGAGGGATTGAGTGCTGTGGTTCCGAGTCCCTCCACCTGCCTCCTGCGGCTGCCACCCGCCCTCCCAGTACAATAATCATGCCATTTCTGCAAGATCAATATTGCAAACACGCCTCAAAGCTGTACCCCTAACATGTTATTTCTTTTCCTTTCCTGCAGCAACATTTCTCCCCTGGAGTAATAATGGTCTGATTTTTCCATTCGCTTAGTTTTCTGTACACTTAGCACTAATTCCATCTCAAACTCTCCCCCAGTTGTGTAAACACTTCGGGACATTTAAACACATCAGGCGTCCTGTCCTGCTCATTTGATCTCTTTGAGGAAACTGCTCCCACCATGTTGGGGTGCTGCTGGCCGCTGGCTGCCCGCGCCCACTCGCCTCCCGGGATCCCTGTCCAGACGCGTCTAGGAATCCCTGAATGTCTCGCTCCCTCTTTTTTGTTTTATTTTCTTATTTGGGGGAGCAAATTCTTGTGGAAGGGGGTGTTGGAGGTGCCTCTGATCCCTAGAATAAGCTCGCTGGGTGTGCCCTCCCCTGAGTAGGTAGCTGGCAGGACCTAGGCCTCCAGGCGGGGATTCAGTTTTGCCTGAAACTCAGCTGCGGCATCTGGTGCTGCCGTGGAGGACGCCGCTGCCATTTTGGTGGCCGAGCCTTTGTGTGAAGTGTGTTTGCTCACAGTTTGGTTCTCGCCCTCTCCAGAAGCCAATCCGATTTCCTCTTTGCTCCCTGTGTGCTGAGACCACGTCATAGTTACGTACCTCTGCGCCCGGGCCACAGAGTCTTAGACTTCACGCCAGTCTCAGCCTGCTCAGCCTGCGGTGCTGCAAGACTGGGGAGTGGAGGACACACACAAAACAGAAATGAATTGGCTTACAGCTCTGGAGTCCGGACGGTCAGGATCAAGGTGTTGGCTGGTCCCCAACGCCTTTCCCTGTGCCTGTCTGTGTCCTGTGGCTCCTTTTCCTATACCGACACCGACTTCCAGGTTTAGGGCCACTGGCGTGCTCTCCTTTTACCTTAATTATTAGGTCATTTGAAAAGTTTTGTCCGTTTTTATGAGTCTACTTTAAACTGTAATATCTCAGTGAATATTTATTAAATTTAATCGAAATAAGCACCATTTGAATCAGTGCACTTTGCCAATGTAACACAAGTCGATTAATTCCGTCGGCATAAAAACTGGGTGCTCGGGATTCGATGAAGTCAACGAAGGCCGTTTTTCCTAGGTCCTGATTGGCAAAGGTTCTACCAGTGAGAAAGTTATCGAAGTGCTTGAAAAGATGGTAATCGGTTGGCGAGAGGTCTGGGGAGTATGGTGGGTAGGGCAGAACTTCGACGCTCAATTCCTTTAATTTTTGGACGGTGATTTGTGAGACATGCGGCCAGGCGTTGTCGTGGAGCAGGATCGGACCTCTTCTGTTGACCAGTGCTGGCTGTTGCTGACGCAATTTTCGGTACATTTTGTCGATTTCCTCACAATAGGACTCTGCTGTGATGGTTTGGCCTGGTTGCAGAAAGTTATAGTGAATCACACCAGCCGCTGACCACCATACAGTAACCATGATCTTTTTTTGGTGGGGTTTCGTCTTTGGGAAGTGCCTGGTTGGCTCATCGGTGTCCAACCACTGTCCTGAATGTTTTCTATTGTCATAGAGAATCCACTCTTCATCACACGTGATGATCCGATCCAAAAAAGGATCATTTTGGTTGCACAAAAGCAACGAAGAACAAACCTCGAAACGTGACAGTTTCTGCCAATCATTTAAATCGTGGGGCACCCACTTTTCGAG